>VDFB02281492.1:454605906-454793615 GCA_007258455.2 Sequoia sempervirens | reverse complement strand
AAAAATGGGTCCAAGAAATGGGGTCTCCCACTAATTTAAATCACTGGGAGACCCCATTTCTTGGACCCATTTTTTTCAAACAGGCCAAGTTAGGTTGTCAATTTCACCCACTAGCTTGCCAATTCAGTGAAATTGGCAATGTAGTGGCCTGTTTGAAGAAATGGTTCCAAGAAATGGGGTCTCTTAGTGATTTACATCACTGGGAGACCCCATTTCTTGGACCCATTTTTTCAAATAGGGCAAGTTAGGTTGCCAATTTCACCCACTAGCTTTCCAATTCGGTGAAATTGGAAATGTAGTGGTTTGTTTGAAAAAATGGGTCCAAGAAATGAGGTCTCCCATCACCAAGATACCCCATTTCTTGGACCCATTTTTTCAAACAGGCCATTTTTTCAAACAGGCCTAGTTAGGTTGCCAAATTCACCCACTAGCTTGCCAATACAGTGAAATTGGCAATGTAGTGACATCACCGAGAGACCCCATTTCTTAGACCCATTTTTTCAAATAGGCCAAGTTAGGTTGCCAATTTCACCCACTAGCTTGCCAACTTGGTGAAATTGGAAATGTAATGGTCATTTATATCATCGGGAGACCCCATTTCTTGGACCCATTTTTTCAAACAGGCTAAGTTAGGTTGCCAATTTCACCCACTAGCTTGCCAATTCAGTGAAATTGGCAATGTAGTGGCCTATTTAGAAAAATGGGTCTAAGAAATGGGGTCTCCACTAGGAGACCCCATTTCTTGGTCCCATTTTTCCAAACAAGCCACTACATTGCCAATTTCACTAAACCAGGAGATCCCATTTCTTGGAAACATTTTTCCAAATAGACCACTACATTGCCAATTTCACCAAATTGGCAAGCTAGTGGGTGAAATTGGCAACCTAACTTGGCCTATTTGAAAAAATGGGTCCAAGAAATGGGGTCTCCCAGTGATGTAAATCACCAGGAGACCCCATTTCTTGGACATTTTCAAATGAGCCACTACATTTGCCAATTTCATTGGTGGCAAGCTAGTGGGTGAAATTGGCAACCTAACCCAGGAGGGATGGGAGTGAGTGGTGGGGAGAGAGACTTGAGGAGAGGGAGGTGGGTGGGAGGGAGAGACTTGAGAGAGATAGGGAGGGAGTGGGAGAGACAGAGGGTGAAGTATAGGGTATAAGGGATAAGGGTAGATGGGAGAGAGATAGGGTGAGTGAGAGAGAGAGAATTGAGAGGGAGATGGGGTGGGTGGGGAGAGACTTGAGAGAGAGGGAGGTGGGAGGAACATAGAGGGTAGAGGGGACCAGAGGGGTATAAGAAAGGGTTAAGGGTGGGGTAGGGGTTAGGGTAGAGGGAGAGAGAGACTTGAGAGAGGAGGGTAGGGGGAGATACTTGAGAGAGAGAGGGAGGGTGGGAGAGAGATAGAGGCTAAATTTATAGGGTTAAGGGTAGAGGGTTAAGGGTAGAGGGGAGAGAAATACTTGAGAGAGAGAGAGAGGGGGGTAGGAGGGAGAGAATTGAGAGAGAGAGAGAGGTAGGGAGTGGGAGAGAGATAGAGGGTAGAGGATAGAGGGTATAAGGGTTAAGGGTAGAGGGGAGAGGGGAGAGAGACAAGAGTGAGTGAGAGAGATACTTGAGAGAGAGAGGGAGGGAAAGTGAGATAGAGAGGAGAGAAGAGGAGGGAGGTACAAATATATATGAGCGTTGAGGATCTAATGTATAGGGTAGAGGGTTGAGAATTGAGGGTATAGGGTTGAGGACCTATAGGGTTGATGGCTTACAATTTAGGGCTTAGGACCTACATATGGTTGAAGAATTAGGGTTGATGGTACATATGGTTGAAGGATTAGGGTTGAAGGTTTGAGGATAGAGGGTAGAAGGTTTAAGGGTGTAGGGTTGAGGGTAGAGAGTTTATGGTTTGAGGGTATAGGTTTTAAGGTTTAGGGTTGAGGGTAGAGGGTTGAGGGTTTAAGGGTAGTGTAGACACTAAAAAATTTCCTAAGTCTATGAGCATTATTTTTTCCTTCGTCTTCGTCCTTCGATAATTGAATAATTTTAATTATTCAATTATGTCTGATCATATTCCTCTATTAATTAAATAGTTTTAATTATTTAATTAACTCACCTTCTCATTTTTATCCTGATCAATTAAGATTATTTAATTGTGTTACTAATTTCCCCCCTTCTTCAATAGTTAAATAAATTATTATTTATTTAATTATTTTATCACCTTTCATCTATAGTTAAATAATTACCATTAATTATTTAACTATTCCTTGTCATCTTTCCTTATTAAATAATTAATCTAAGTTAATTATTTAATGTCTCTATTTCAATTTTTCCTCTTTTTTAACTAAATGGTTGAATAATCATTTTAATTAAATGCCCATTTTCATTTTCCTCCAAATAAATAATTTGAATAAATTATTTATCTCCACTTGTCATTTTCCTCCATTTTTGAATAAATAATTTGAAATAAATTATTTATGCACCACCTGGTCAAAGATACTCTGTTATAATCCCCTGTCATAACATTCATTTCTGTCATATCATGGATGTCCTGCATGTCTATCATAGCCATCAGACGTCATAGTCGTCGGTGTCATAGCTTTCCCATGCATGGCATATTTATGGTGCGTCAATTCTGGACCATTGATCTTGGCATCTTTCTAGAAGTTTAATCTTGACCATCAATTATGTAACCTCCCTCTCGTGCATCCTCCACCATTGATCTTGGAATCCTTCTAGAGGATTAATCTAGACCGTCCATTCGAATGGTTGTTTATAAAAGCAACCTTCCTCTCTCACTTTCAACTTAACAACCATTATATCCAACTTTCTTGCTTACTATTTGCAGGTATTTGCACAACTTCAACAAAAAATTTGAGGGAAATATTGAAAAAAGAAGGAGAGACAAGAGAAGTAATCAACCATAATGGGGAGTGTTTCATTTACTTGTTTTTAACTTATTGCTCTCTTTTATTTGTTTTCTCTTGTTTAGATGAGGTTAATAGCTTAGAAGTGTTGGTTGTCACTTTATCTATGCTATTTTATTTTTAACCCCATCTCACATTGGTGAACCTAACGCGAATCTTACAATTTTGCAGAGAAACACATTTGTTTTTGTTTTCTTACAAGTTGTAGCCAAGAATTTGCACAAAATCCTATCATCTTCTTTTGAATATAGAAAATAGGGCGAATAAAATATTAAAAAATGATTATCTGGGTTTTGTAGGCCTCACTTTTAGCTTTTGAGAACTTCAAATGGTTTAAAATTTTGTTAAGATTTGAGAAATTTATGGCTGTTTTAATATTCGCTTCTTTTTAAATTTATTTGTTAAAACCCGCATTTTCTTTTGCCTCGATAACATTTTTTGTGTAGAATCTTGGAAAAATACTTTCTGGGTTTTGAAGGTATGAGTTTCACCTTTCCGTAGATTCAAATGATTTAAAATTTTGTTAAGATTTGAGAAATTTATCATTGTTTTATTTTTTTGTTCTTATTAAAGTTTTTTTTATACTAATCTCTTGTTTTTAGTGTGTGGCTTTGAAGTGGAGCTCCCAAAATTGCTTCTTTTGAAGCAACAAAAAAAAATTGAGCTCTTGGTTTAGTTTCATTTAAGTTCGCTAGTTTAGTTTCATTTCTTTATTTTCTAGTTGTTAGCTTTTGGATTTCTAGTCTAACTTTAATCTTTTTTGCTAATAGGGTTTTGTAGCTTTCTCGTTGGTCTAAGATCATTTTGTGAGACTACTAGCAAGTGGTTTTGTAGGTTTAAGTGTCCAAGAAATTTATTTTGAAACCACTTTGCTTGTTTTAGCTTAGAAAAAATTGCATTTTGGTGCTTAAAAATTAACGATTATCTTTCTCACATAACTTTAACTAGGGGGTAAAAGAAAACCATGTCTTAGTGTTTGAGGGTGGTAGGTATTATGCTCTCACCTTTTGCAAACTTGGTGATCTAAAAGCCAGACCCATCCAATTTTATGTTTACCCATTGGAGGGCTTGCCTTAGTTGGAAAAAGTACTCACCCTAAGGGAACAACCCAAGCGGTAATGGGCTAAAGCCAAGTTCTTCCAAACCGCTATATAAATTTGTGCATGTAAGGAAAGTTCACAGTCAATAGGTGGTACATGATAGTTCTCCTCTAGTATCTTTATGATATGAGAAACCTTTGTTCTAAGGGCTGGGAGACCTTTCAAGGGAGTTTATCATCATATCCCCTAAACTGGATGCCCTTACTAGACACATTTTGTTTTTAGAAGCCTAGCCATTTTCAATCATTGCTTGGTATGGTGCAGGGTATAGTATCATGCCCGAAGATACTCACTACTGACTCCCTTGAGTAGAGATAGCAGTTCTCGAGAAGTGACTACCCGAGAATCTAAAGTTAGTGTGCCTGTAGGAGTGTTGTGGAGGGGAGCCAGTGCCACCAAACTTCTAAGCTATCTACTCTCGAGAAGGAGAGGTGTTCAACACCAATCTGGGGTATTTCAGTGGGCCTATACCAAGTATACAAACCCTTTTCCTATTAGGATTGTGCTTATTTTCTTGCTACCATTTCACATCAAATTCAGTCCTAAACAAATTGCTTGATACTATATGTTGTGTTTTCCAGTCATATCTCATTAGAAACAGTCAAAAATTCAGATCAAAACCATTTCAAAATCATCAAAATTGTCAAATTAACATTCTAGAAAACACAGAGCCATGACTACCTAATTACCAAAACAAACCTTATCTAAAAATAAACCAATTCATCATAATAGTGATCTTGACTTCCAAACCAGAGACTTGCAAGACTTACCAATTCATTTTAGGCATTCCCATTAGAAATACATTGCATTATAGGTTGCATTCCTTCATTCCTTGCATTGCACAAATTGAACCTTGACCTTTAGGTATCATTTAAACCTTCAGATTTTGAACATAGGGAGACCTTTGAGCTCTTGAAAATTATTGGTTACTTATTCTACTTGTCATTTACCATTGTCATTTGTCTTGTCATGGTCACTTTGTCAAGTTGAGTCTTGGTCTTGCCTCTTGGTCTTGGTTATCCTCTTATGATCAATGAAATTTGGAATTTTCTACCTTGGATTCACATTAGCTTGAATGCTACCCTTTGTTTAAAATTTTAGTGCTCCTTGGCATTAGATCGCCTTCATTTAGACTACCCTTCCTTAGATTTCACTTTACCCATTATTCCAAAAATACAAAAAAATAGCTCACTTTACCTTAGTATCATATCAATCCCTCATTATCCTCGCATTTTCATACCCCCAAAATACAAAAACATAGATTAATCTCATTATCATCATAACCTTGCATTAGCATCATAATCATCCCTAATCATTAGCATCTTTAGTATCTATTAGCTTCATCCTCATCTTGCACTAGCCTTATTTATCCTTATATCTTAAGAACACAAAAACATAGCTTAATTTCATTTTAACCTTAGTTGCACCACTACATTTGATCATTCATTCAGCATCATTTAGTCTCCACTATCTTTGTCTACCTTGGGTATCCTTTGCATCTATTAGTCTCATTTAGTCTCATTCTTTAGTCATTATCATCCTTGCATGATCATCTTGCACCCTTACATCCAAAAAAAATCATAAAAACATAGCTTAGTCTCATATCCTTTGGTCATCATCATCCTTGCATATCATATCCTTTGGTCATAGGGTCATTATCATTCTACCATTCCTTAATCTTGGTCTTAGGTGCATCCTTATATCCAAAAAAATCCAAGAAAAACATAGCATAATCTCATATCCATTTTGAATTGTCACCTTGCATTGTCATCCAAAGGTCACAAGTTTTACCTAGTCCTCACTAAGTTTGTCTTATCCATCCTAATCTAAATTCACGACCATGTCTTCACTTTACCTTGATCTTCTTTATAGTCAAGCTGAATACCAATCAATCCTCAATCGTCAATACCAACCACTCACATACCCTTCTTACCAACAATCCATAAGCCTTAGCCATTCATCCATCTACCCTCACTATCAAGAGTCACTTGACACAATTCATACCATTAATCCTCAACAAACATCCACTTATCACCCTTATCCTAACCTAGGCAAGGGAAACCAACCTTCCTCTAGTCCATTCCAAGCCTCTATGTCCTATCCTAGTCCATCATCCCTCAACCCATTCCAAGTATCCACATCCTATCCTATTCCATTCCTATTCACTCCATCCCAAGCTACATTGAGTCATGAAAATACATTTGGTCATGGTCTCCAAAATCACATAGCATTGCCTACACCTTGGGATACATGTCAAAAGAAAAGTCCAAAGCATGACATCAAAGCTTCACCTTCATTTCAAGATCGAAGTAGTCCATCCCATGACCCCATCCTTAAGTCCATCCAAGAAGTCCTTCTAGATAATCATGGCATCCAAAATGCACCTATCCTTGATCAAGATCCCATTCCCAATCAAATCATCCAAGACAAACCTATTTTTGACCAAGATCCTACCCTTGAACATGAAATCCAAAATTATCCACTCATCGACCTTTATGTCATTCATGATCAAACATTTGAAGTCAATCCTATCCAAGTATCAAACACCTCCATCTCCCAAGATGATACACTTGTCTCCTTTGGCCACATAGATAATCAAATAAATGACATGGATAAAGTCAAAGAAGAACACAAAAAGGATACTATGGATCAAGAAGAACATAAACAAGCTACTATGAATCAAGTCAAAGAAGAAGATGAAAAATCTACCATGGATCAAATCAACATCCCAAATGATCAAGAAGAAACAATCATGATGAATGATAACACCAAAATATCCTATCAAATAGGATCATCCACCTTTGTCAAAACAAACTTTCATGCAGATGAGAAGATTCCAAGCAACAATTTCCACATACACAATGATGGATTAGCATCTTGATTCCAAAATGAAAAATACCCCATTGTAAATAGAATATTTCAAAACATGCAGTATCAAGGAAGAGGACTAGGCCAACATGAGCAAGGCATTCTAGAACCGATATAGTTTCAGGAAAATTCTAGACATCAAGGTCTTTGCTATTCTTCAGTGAGAGAATCAAATGTTGTTAGTGGTACCTCCTTGATATTGGGGGAAACTTTATTAGATACATACATCAAAATGGGGGCCATGAGTAGTTCTTACCATAAGGTTGTTACCAACACTCCTTCCATCCACACCATAAACCTTCATTCCAACATGAATAAACCTTCCATTTGGAACCAACAAAAAAGAAAATTATTACAAATCCAAAGTTCAAAATTATCAAATGTCAAAGGCCATTGGATCAAAAAAAAATCAAAGTGGACAAGTGAAGTTAAAATGGATCCCAAAGAAAAATGGATCAAACAAAGAAAATATTCCAAATCGAAAAGTCAATGAAAATGTGGAGCCACAAGAAAAGAGGACTCCCACATATAATAAATGTCCACCTCCATAAAAATGGTCATCAAGAAAGGCATATAAAAGTGTTGGTTCCAAACACTATCCCAATCAAAATTCCAAACTCCATCATCCACCATACCAAGTTTGGAAAATAAAAATTGCTACATCTAAAACACCAAATAGTCCATCCACACCTTCCATCATCCATCATAATCCTACATCTCGCCTAAAGTCTAAAAATCCTACTTCACAAATCCATCGCATCTTGGTAGCATCTCTTTACCATAAGGACTCCCATGGTACTCTATCACGATGTGTGTATTCTGATAAGGCCAACTCTAGTATCAGAAAGGATCACAATGACATCGATCAGTTGTATGCAAGCACTATGATCCTAACAAGACAATTACTCCATAAAGGTCACTATTTGTATATCATGACACCTATATCTACATCAACACCATCAAAGGATTCAAAACAATCAACGATCATACAGAACATTGAAAGTCAATATAAAAAAAAAAAAATTGCACCCTAATGAAAACCTAGCAAATAGGCGTCTTGTGTGACATCATCAAAAAAAAAGGAAAAGAAAAAGAAAAAGTAAAAAAAAAAAATAGTGAAGAGAAAAATTTCATCCAATAGTGAAAACCATTTTTATGACGCTTTGGATAAATACCATGATGAAAACCTGGCAAATAGGTGTCATGTGTAAGAGAAATTATCTATATGGACCATTACACTTGGGGTAAAGTTGTCTCATCTCCCATGCCTTTCTCATAACATTTCCATACATCCATCCAATCCATATCATTTCCATCCATTTTCCCACCTACCTTGATCTTGATAAGAAATGGGGAAAAAACATAAATCATGCTTTGGATTTTTTTTTGACATGTCTATCCTTTGGTCGTACACTATCCATGAAATATCATGTCATTTCCTTCATAGAATTTATCCAAACCCATACCTTAGAGAAAAAAAATTATTCCTATGCAAAATAGTCCTTGGAGATCATATCCTAATTCTTCCATCCAATAATCCTCATGTCTCCTATCTTTTTCCAAAATCAATCCATTATCCTTTCATACCTATTAGTGGACTTGGGTTTCCCTTGTCATTGGTTTAAGGATTCTAATATTCTTATCCAAGTTCCCTCCATAATCCCATCTTTTCCTAAGGTTAGTCATTCCAAATGCAACAAGCCTAATCCATACAATCTTGCTATGCACCATAGTGCATCATCCAAAAAATTCCTTGGCTTTGTTCCTAGCCTTGCTGCAAACCTTGAACTTTTAGTTACATTATCATCATTGGGATATGTCTTTCCAAATCCTCACTTTGTTTTGGGATGTGTCCTTCCCATATCAAATGATTGTGTCATCATCATCATCACCTATCAATTGGTTTTTAGCTTGACTAGGGGCAAGATTATGTTTGTCCTTGGATCCTTGTGCATGCTTACCTGGTTGATTGCGGGTATCTTTCACATGAATTTTCCATGATCCTTATAGTTATCATCCATAATAAAGTATCATTCACCCATAATAAATTTTTTCATCCTTCCATGGCCTAGAAACCATTGACATTTGGGTATCCTAATCATCCTTTGCATTTTCCACTATCCCTTTACACATAATCACCTGGTCTTGCACCTGACCGGGGGAAATTCCTTGACCTATGTCTTCATTGGAAATGATATCAACATCATAAAACATAAAAAAAAATACAAAAAATAAAAAACATCAAAAAAATCCAAAAAAAAAAGAAAACGTCAAACAAAAAAAATCCACAAAAATCATTAAATGTCTTGAAAAAATCCATAAAAATCATAAAATGTCTTAAAAAAATCCATAAAAATCATAAAATGTCCTAAAAGAAATCCCTAAAAATCATCAAATGTCTTGAGAAAAATTAAAAAAAAATCATAAAACATCAAAATCCAAAAAAAATAGAAAACATCAAAATCCCAAAAACAGAGTCTTAGTCTGAGTCCAAGTCTGAGTCTAAGTCAGTTTGTGTTAGTAGGGTCGAACCACGTTGCCTTTGCACATTTGCTATGTAGGTAAGGCTCATCTTAAATGAGCCCCTGAGGCATTAGGTTAGTCTTTTTAGGTCGTCCAAATAAAATCATGACTCAGTATTTTTTCGAATTCAACAAAGTCAAGTTGTGTCAAACTACGAGGTCTCTACACATTGCTACGTAGGAAAGGCCATTTGCTAATGAGCCCACGAGGCCCCCTAGTTCAAGTCCCTTAGGGTTTGTTAGGTCAGGTCTTGTCCTCGGTCTGAAAATAATCATCCTTCAAAACAAAATCACGAATCAACGAATGCACATAACCAACAAAATCTTTCATCAATCAATCATCCTATCATCAATCAATCAAAATGGGGCCTTTCATCATTTGTCTCATTTGGACTTATCTTTTGTCTTTTATCAAGATGTGTCCTTCCTGAGATTAGACTTTGTCAATTTGATCATTTACCTTAATCAAGATGTGTCTTACTTGCAGTAAGGTGCCTTGTCAACATTTATCAATTGGTCAACTTTATCAGATGTGTATTTTTCCTTAAACAAGATGTGTTCTTCCTACAGTTGGGTATTGTCACATCGCTTGGTCATGTCAATCAATATTTGTCAAACAAAAAATCGATCTTATCAACCTTTTCAATCAATCTTGACTTAGTCAGGATGTGTCCTTCCTGAGGTCAGGCATAATCATTATCAATCAAATCTTGTCAACTTTATCAATCAATCCTTATCAAATCAAGCAATCTTGTCAATCAATCTTGCCTTGATTAGGATGTTTCCTTCTTGAATCCCGGTAAGGTCAATTAGATAAATTTTTCAACCTCTGTCAATTATCAATCAATCTTGGTTAACTTATCAATCAAACTTTGGTCAACTTATCAATCAAACTTTGGTCAACTTATCAATCAAACTTTGATCTTGGTCAAAAAAACAATCTCATCGTTATCATTGGCAAAAACTATCATGGAAAACACTTTGTTGGGCTGGAATTGTCTTATTATCTTGATTGATTTTGGGTCATGTTACTAGTCTCCTCGAGGATATCTGAGCTCAATGGATTTAGAGGGATGATGATGGATCATGGCCTCTTTTCTTCATTTGTTGTCTGTGGCTTGTCTTGGAAAAAAGACTGGGACAATTGGGTCCTCAATATGAGCCAGGGCATTCCTTGTCTATTGACTTTGTCTTTTGACTGTTTGTCTCTCCCAAATGGTCACCTTGCACACCTTGGTCTATGTCATACCATGGTTTTTGTGGTCCATTTGTGAAATTTTAACACCCAATGATGATAAATATAAAAATGTAAGCATGAAAGTTGGTTCCCTTATCATTTCTAGTCTAACTTTCCATCTTCATCCTCCTTTCTCTTTCATGCTAACATCCATCCCCTTCCATGCTAACATTTCTTCTATCCTTCATCCTCTAGTCTTATCATTCATTTCAAGAGTAAATTCATGTTCTTTGAACCCGCTTGTCCTCTTGAGGGGGCATACCACAACCCTCCTAGTTATCTTTCCTCACCCTTCTCTCACTGGGGCATATTTCAAAATTAAATTTCTTTGACATAACACAATGAATTGCATTATGTCAAAAAGGGGAAAATGTAGACACTGAAAAAATTTCCTAAGTCTGCAAGCATTATTTTTTTTCTTCATCTTCATCCTTCAATAATTGAATAATTTTAATTATTCAATTATGTCTGACAAAATTCCTCTATTAATTAAATAATTTTAATTATTTAATTAATTCACCTTCTCATTTCTATCCTGGTCAATTAAGATTATTTAATTGCATCACTAATTTCCCCCCTTCTTCAATAGTTAAATAAATTATTATTTATTTAATTATTTTATCACCGTTCATCTATAGTTAAATAATTACCATTAATTATTTAACTATTCATGGTCTTTTAATTCTTCTATGGTTAATTATTTAACTATTCCTTATCGTCTTTCCTTATTAAATAATTAATCTAAGTTAATAATTTATTGTCTCTATTTCCATTTTCCCTCTTATTTAACTAAATGGTTGAATAATAATTTTAATTAAATGCCCTTTTTCATTTTCCTCCAAATAAATAATTTGAATAAATTATTTATCTCCACTTGTCATTTTCCTCCATTTTTGAATAAATAATTTGAAATAAATTATTTATGCACCACCTAGTCAAAGATGCTCTGTCATAATCCCCTATCATAACATTCATTTCTATCATAGCCTGCATGTCATGCATGTCTGTCATAGCCGTTAGGCATCATAGCCATTGGCGTCATAGCTTTTCCATGCATGGCATATTTTTGGTGCATCAATTTTGGACCATTGATCTTGGCATCTTTCTAGAAGTTTAATCTTGACCATCCATTATGTAACCTCCCTCTCATGCATCCTCCACCATTGATCTTGGAATCCTTCTAGAGGATTAATCTAGACCGTCCATTTGAATGGTTGTCTATAAAAGCAACATTCCTCTCTCACTTTCAAATTAACAACCATTATCTCCAACTTTCTTGCTTACTATTTACAGGTATTTGCACAACTTCAACAACAAATCTGAGGGAAATATTGGCATAATAAGAAGAAGGAGAGACAAGAGAAGTGAAGCAACCACAATGAGGAGTGTTTCTTCATGAATGCTTTCATTTTAATTCCTTATTGTTTGTTTTCTCTTGTTTGATGTGGTTTTATAGCTTAGAAGTGTTGGCTATTACTTTGTCTATGCTATTTGATTTTTAGCCCCATCTCATAGGTAGAGGGATTAATGGTTTTGGGTTGAGGGTAGAGGATAGAGACAAAGAGAGAAAAAAAATCTATAAAAAAATTAACTTTCTCATAACACGAGCATGTTTTGAAGCAGTAGAGATATGTTTTTTTTTTAGCAAGAAATAACGTGCTCACGTTATAACAGGAGTGCATTTTGGTTTTCTCTAAAAATGGTAAAAAACTCAATATACCTATGATCTCAAGACCCACATTTTGCATATTCTCCTGGTTCTATGCATGCTTTGACAAAAATAAGCTTTTTGATGATGTTGTGAAGTGTGCATGCATGTTTTTCACATTCCACCATCTTTTTCATGATCTTTCCACCACCTTTGCACGAAATAGCATATTTTCACATTGAAAGGAATATAATATCAATTCAAGTTTGAATTCCATTCAAAAGTGATATACAATTGAAGTTTGGAGTGGAACAAGCTTTTGAAAAAGTCAAATTGTTGAGTTTGAAGAAAGAAGCAAAGGCTACATAATTGGGTAGAACTCCTCCATTTGAAACTTTGGTTTTTAGGTATGTGAAGTCTTTACACATTTTATTTCATTCTATTATGGCTTTCTTTCATTTTTGTTATTTTTCATATTTCATTTTTGATCATTGTTTGTTTGTCATTATAACCAACTTTTCAATGCAAGTTTTAAATTACACAATTAATTACACTTTCCAATTACATTTTTAAACCACATCTCTTTGAGGCATTTTGTTATTTAACAATTGACTTACCTTGTGCATGCTTCCACATTTTGTATACACATATATATGACATAAGTTATAAGGAAGTAAAATAAAACATCATTTCTCAATCCTTTATTATGGATGTGCATACCACTCTCCAAAGCTTTCATTTTGGTATAGGCATGGGGGATGTTGGAAAATGTAGTTAAATTTGGTTTTACACCTACAATTTGCATATGCTTGAAATTTTCTAAAGTGTTTTCAATAAATCTATTTTTTGCATATATCCTACAATCATTATAGTCCATGAGGACATATCTCGTTGAGGTATTTTGTCAAACAGTTATACCAAGCAACTGTTTTCCTTGTCTATGCTACCAAATTTTCCATACACGTCTCTAAAAATTTGGAATATACTCCTCCCACATTGATAGATCTTTGAAACTATTTTGGTTATCATCTCTATATTTCTAAATTTACCTCATCACTAAACCTACCTCATCACTTGTGATATATTTTAAATGTTTCCTTGATTAGTCTACCTATAAGGGATTATAACCCTTCTCTCCACTATTTCAAGACTCTTTATTCAAGGCTAAGTTAGCAGCATGGGGAAAAGTGCAACCTATCTTGCAATCATGGCTCAAAATGGAAGCATGGACAAGGCATTTGAATTGTTTGAAAATAATGTTTTCATATAAATATATGCAAAATGTGGTAGCATTGACAAGCTAGTAAGCTTGACAAGATAGTGAGCTCACTCACTTTCTTACCAATGTGGTAGGGTTGAAAAGGTAGGGGCAGCATATGCCTCATAGAAATGGGGTCTCATGGTGATATACATCACTGTGAGACCCCATTTCTATGAGACATACACTGCCCCTACCTTCTCAACCCTACCGCATTGGCAAGCTAGTGAGTGAGCTAGCTTGCAAATGCTTCACTAGCTTGCCAATGTGATAGGGTTGAGAAGGTAGGGGCAGCGTATGCCTCATATAAATGGGGTCTCACGATCATTGTGAGACCCCATTTCTATGAGGCATAAGCTACCCCTTCCTTCTCAACCCTACTGCATTGGCAGGCTAGTGAGCTCACTCACTAGCCTGCCAATGCGGTAGGGTTGCTACCCCTACCTTCTCAACCCTACTGCATTGGCAGGCTAGTGAGTGAGCTCACTAGCCTACCAATGTAGTAGGGTTGAGAAGGTAGGGGCAACTTATGCCTCATAGAAATGGGGTTTCACGGTGATCGGAGACCGCATTTATATGAGGCATACGCTGCTCCTACCTTGTCAACCCTATCACATTAACAAGCTAGTGAGCTTGGCAAGATAGTGAGCTCACTCACTAGCTTTCCAATGTGGTAGGGTTGACAAGGTAGGGGAAGCTAATGCCTCATAGAATTGGGGACTCATGGTGATATACATCATTGTGAGTCCCCAATTCTATGAGGCATGCACTGCCCCTACCTTGTCAACCCTACCGCATTGGAAAGCTAGTGAGTGAGCTAGCTTGCCAATGCTCCACTAGCTTGCCAAGGAATTTGAATTCACATGCCTTATCCATGCTTCCATTTTGAGCCTATCTTGCAATCATGGCATGCCACATTACCACATTTCTTTAAGGAATTCCATCAGAAAAATTCATGTGACCTTTGTCTATACTAGAAATACTCTTCTATAGGATGATTGCAAGTATTTTGTAAGAAGCCTTGAATGACATATATTTCATTTATTTAAATGGATACCTTTTTTAGGAACTAATATTCATATCATTACCATGCTACAGGTAAAATTATTTTCCATGTCGATGAAATGAACAAGGAATAAACTAATAGACAAAGAGTATGAAACCAAAAAAGAAAAGGAGAGAGAACGGGTGGTGACATATTGTGAAAAAAAGAAATTGGATACAATTGATGAAAACAAACCAATTGAAGACAAACCTCAGCCATAAAAAAAAGAACAATCATTGGCAGCACAAAGGGAACAAATGCAAAAGCATTGTGGTAAGACATATTCAAATACTGTAGTTGGAGACACACCCTCTACCGCAAGTGAATATGAAGGGACACCATTAAGCACAAGAAAATATGGAGGGACACCATCTACTGCAAGTGAATATGGAGGGACACCATCTACTGCAAGTGAATATGGTTGGAAACCATCAACTGCATCTCAAGCTAAGAGTACATCATCACTTGGATTTGACGAAGAAGGTACGCCATCATCCCCATGTGAACCTCAAGGTATGTCTTCTACTCCACCTTGATTTAAGGTACAAAATCTATCCCACCTCAATTAAATATTGATGAAATTACTAATGTTGAGATGTATGTACCTAGGAGAGCACCACCTAGAATTTTGCATAGAAACCCAAAGTATTTGATTAATATTGACGAGGATATTTTGCAGCACATGGAAGGTAAGATTCCAGCACTCACTTGTAGAAGATATGCTGATAAAATTTTGAAATTATTATTTGAAAGGCTAAATGAGACCACAAGATCTCAACTATTTGTTGAAATGATGCGGGGTATGAAGTATAAAAACATCATGCAGACTCTTGGGTTGATAACATCGAATGCTTATGAGAGTTTAGGTAAGAACTCACGCTCTTAGGATAGTAATGTCACCCAATGTGTCATTACATCGACTTTGGTAAGTAGTCAAAAAAAGAGAGCTCATCTTATCAGAAAGACAAGTGAACAAATGAGAATAAGTAGAAAAACTTTATCAAGAGCCGTTCAAAGGTGGTAAAGAATTGAGGGCACCGATTCAAATGAATTATGGGAATTCTCGAGGAGACTGCCACAAAAAGATGAAAAAATTGTTGAAGCATTGAGAAAACTAATTGAAGAGTATTGGAAGAATAACACAAGGCCATCTCTGAATCAAAGGGATGTGGTGAGAAGAAGAATCAGTAGTCGGAACCGTGAGCCACATCCAAAGCATTTTTTGGATACAACTCAAACCCAATTTTTTCATAAATTTCAACAGGATTATCCTCAAATTAGTATTTTTCAAAGATATGTTGAAATTCTTAAACCTTTTTATGTCAAGATAAATCACACACAAACTACTTGTAGACTAAATATTGAATTCTCTAACCATTATGATGTTTATCGTTCTATGTGTTTAGATTTGCATACTAATGATGTTTTGCAGGATTGTGGCATAGAATCCCCACCAACATCTTCAAAAGAGTTCTTGTCAAAAAAATATGTGAAATAGAGGATGGCCAAATATTCTACAAGAAAACATGCTTGGATGGTTTATTCAAGTGTTGCGATGGCTTGCAACATATGCCAGTATGTCAACATATGGAAAGCACAAATGAGGTGGGACAAAAACTAGTAGAGTTTGGGAAGTATAAAATAGTGGCATACATTACAAAAGATGGTAATCAAGAAAAAAGGTGTGATTTGGTTCTTTAGAAGATTCCAGTGTATTAGTTTATGTCCATGTTTCATGATTTAATAGTGTATGAGTATGCAAGGCATACTCATAGAGCCCAATGGCTGGACACACAATTCAAGCTATGCAAGGACACCTTTCCAGTTGGTAGCATAGTATCAGTGGTTGACTTTGTAGAGAACTACACTCTACAACCACAACATGAGGTGTAGTCACAATATTACAACTCCACACAAGTTTTGATATTTGTGCACATAACATATATTCATGCAACTAATAGTACAAAGAACCAAAGGAAGGTATTGAGGGAGTATCACTTTTATATTAGTGATGATCGCACACATTCTCTAGATTTTGTGCAAGGTTGATTCTAGACGTTCTACAATGATTTGGCTCAGAGGGGCAAAGCATACGATCAGATAACTATGTAGCATAGTACAAGAACTCACGCATGTTCTACTGGTTGAGCAGGATACATGTCATTATAGGTGTTCAACATATGTGGAATTTTTGTGAGGTCGGGCAAGGAAAGGGGGAGCATGATGGTGCAAGATCATGTGTGAAAAAACATTAACATGAGAAGAGTTAAACTATAAAGACAATGCAAAGTTGATAGATGCAAAATCAATCATCAAGGGGTGTAATGCTTCAATGGGTCCAGGTAATGAAGGTACATCTTTAGTTCATAGATTTTTTTGGTTGATGGATGATACTAACATTACACCATATGAGGATTGTTGTACACTAATAGGATTGAGTGAGCTACACTCTTTCCTTAGCTCAGATGCAGGTTCATTGAGTATCAATACACAGAAGATGGAATGCTTTTGTTCTTCATGTACAATGCAAACATGAAATGATTGTGAGTTAGAGGAGTGGGTTGAGAAATGGTTGAAAAGTTATCTTAGCCCACTTCACATGTATCGCTCTTTGACGACATTGAAACTAACACAGATGGAATCATTGGTCGATTTTGACCACATATCAGATCTAGTTCAACTAGGTAATATATCTACTTGCTTAGTTTTTAAAATTCCTATTGTTATCTTTCTTTGTAGTGTATTCATAATGTTCACTAATTTCAAGAGATTTGCCGCACATATCAACACAGGGCATGTTTATGAAATTATTACAAATGAAGACAACAAAGAGGGAATGGACTATTACTTGTGTCATTGTGTTGAGGCCAAAAATAAATTGGAGGCCCCAGTTATAGATGGAGAAAACATCAAATACCCCACAAACTTAGTTTTTGTTACTAGAATGTGGCTTAGAAGGTACCCACATAAGAGTGTTAAATATTGGTTGTTTCAGGACTTTGACATGCATCGTAAAATTATTCGTTACTCAAACCTTGTCATGAAATTCAATGTTTGACCAAATATGGGGGTAGACATTTGAACAAGACCTTGTGGAAGGTCCATGAGTCTAACCATGAGGCAATACTTGACACAATAAATAGTAGAGCAGACCCAGATGGTTCGTTGGTTTAATTTGTAAGTATGCACATTGGTTCTTATTAACTTATACTTGTATGCACATTAATTTGTTTGATTCCAATGCTATCATCTTCTTTTACTTTTTCTATTTGTAAGTAACCTACTAAAAATTGATTGGTGTCCCCTTGCAAAAAATGTTGATTAATGAGCCATCCAAGAGAATCTTAGCCAAAAAAACAATGCAACATCCTTATGCTGATGATCTTGACAAATCTCAATTATGATTTTAAGCCATTATAAAAGTTTGTGCAAAGCTTGGTGAGGGAATTTTAAGTTATTCATTTGAAGTTAACCTTATCATGAGCACCTATGATGTAGACATTATAAGAGCATCTCAAATTTCAAGTTATTCTATTCATGAGAGGTGTTGTGTGCAATAGGTATCTTGGAAATCCCAGTGAAGATGTATGACCAGGAGTGACTAAGTTGACAGACTGACATGCCTATCCTCAATGGAAGCATTAAGATTTATGCCTTGTTGTTCCTAAGTTGGAACCAAATGGTGTGGATTTGTTGTCTGTAAGTGCCTTCTATCTATTTTCATTTCATTTTCATTTTGGATGCTCTTTCTTTTTCTTCTTTTACTTTGCATATCTATAAGTAAACTACTAAAAATTGATTGGTATCTCCTTACATAAAATGTTGATTTATGAGCTATCAAAGAGAATCTCAGCCAAAAAAGCAATGCAACATCCTTATTTTGATGATCTTGACAAATCTCAATTATGATTTGAAGCCATTATAAAAGAGCATGTGAAACTTAGGGAGGGAATCTCAAGTTATTCATTTGAATTTAACTTCATCATGAGCACCTATGATGTAGACATTATAAGATAATATCAAATGTATGAGTGGCATTGTAAAAGATCTATGAGAACAAAGTCCTAAGGCATTGTGCCTATGGTGCAAGGCACTTGGGCCTTCATTTTGTAAAAGGGGTTTAGTATGTAGTGCATTTATGTTTAAGGTCATGTTTCTGTTTTGAAATAAGGTCTTTAAGACCATGCTGAAATGTTTTGGGTCAATTTTGGTTAGGAGTTGTTTTGAGTCAATTTGGTAAAGTTGCAAAAGTTGTAAAAAAGTTTGCATTTTTTATGTAAAAGGGAAGTTGAGTAGTTAGGATGTTAAAAGTTAGTTGTATTCAATTGGATATGGTTGGAAAAGGTTAAATATGCTTTGTAATGGTCGAAATAGGGGTTGGATGTACATTTGGAGGATTGAATAACAAAGATTCACTATTTTTTGCGTTTTCCTACATTGAATTTTGTTGCTACAACAACTTGTACGATTTGGTATGGCCTAGAAGTGCTCATTTGTGAATTGGTATTGATGGAGGAGTGAACTACCTTTCATTTGATTTCATTAGGATTTGAGTGAGTTATAGTGTTTTTTCTGAAAATGGGTTAGAAACCCCAGTTTTGAGGGTTTGAGAGCAAAAATAATGATTTGTGACCCATGCCATCGATGAAAATACAGCCATAATTGGTGGAATGGGTTTAGGTAGGTTGTATTTTATGTTTTTGAAGTTGGCAGGAGCAGGGATGAGGATTTGGACAAATTTGGTTGATGCCCTAGTTGGCTTACTTCATGTTTTTAAGCAAAAGTGATGCATAGAAGTAGGGTTTTGTAGAAGACTTGATTGGAGACCATTCTAGGGGATGGGGATTGCATGTGAAGACCTAATTTGACATTTCTAAGATTTTGGAATGGAGATTTGAGGTTTAAAGTGTGTAAAACCAATAAGTGCTTTGTTGAGGGAGCTTAATTAGGCCCATTTCAAGGCATAGCAACAATTTTTTGGCCCTTATGTTCCAAATTAACCCTACTTACAATTGAAACATGTTTTAAAAGAGGATAATGGGTACTCAAATTTGTAATTTTTTTCTAGGTATGAGATGGAGTTTGGAAATTATACTTGAAAAACCTTGTTTGTTGTGCTACTAGGAAGAATGTCAATTTGTGAAGGAATTCATTGAGTTTGAAGTGTTAAGAATTTTTCAAGAGTTTGGTTGAGTTAGGTTGTGTTTTGATACCCTTCTCTACATCAGCCTACAAGTACAAGCACTTGGGTTTCAAAACGGTGTATGAAGCATATTAGACAATTGTAGCACAAACGAAAGAATTAGGACAACCAAATAAATCTCATTTTATTGTAAACATCATATTATTAATATAGTGAGTGTAATAATGTTTGATGGTTACTAATCATTCTTTTTCTTCTTTTATTCTCTCCCTATTATAACTAGCACCAATTGACTAACTTATTATAAAAACTTCATTTATTAAAACAAATCAACCTAATGATTATATATCAATATCAATATAGCATATAGTCTATTGAAATAAACACTTGTAATGAGATTTACTCAAATATTGAAATTTATTGCTACCCTCAAACATTTGTAATTCAAACAACAAAATCCCTTAATAGTCCAAATTGCAAAAGGGAAACAATCTTTGACGACCTATTACTTGAATATTGTGTTAGTTATAGACATTCCATTTGAGGCACCACAATCATGTAGGGAACCTCTACAATAACCTCTTTCAGTTTTTGTTATCTTAGAGTCATTTTTCCCTGGTGTCCAGTTTTGACTTGATGGAAAAGTGTCAATTGCAAGCAATGTAAAGTTGCAAAGTGGTGCGACTTTCATTCTACAACTCGTGTGGCCAAACAAATTTTTCTGACACATTTGAATGGGTATGTTTACACTAGGAATGGTCTTCTTCCACACCCAAACACACACAATCGCTTCGAGCTACGTTCAACCAAATTGATCCCTTAAGAGTCCAAAGTGCAAAAGGGTAGCAATATTTGATGGGATATTACTTGGAAACCATGATGCTTAAAAAAATTTCGTCCGAGCTTACGGAATCATGTTGGATCCATCTACAATAAGCTCTCTCAATTTTTGTTATCTCAGAGTCATTTTCCCATGGTGTCCTATTTTCACTTGATGGAAAAAGTGTCAAATACAAGCAGTGTAAAGTTGCAAAGTGGTGCAAATTTAGTTCCCCAATTCGTGTGACAAAAACAACTATTCCAATGCATCCAGATGGGTACATTTATACTAGGAATGGTCCTCTTTCGCATCCAAACACACGAAATTGCTCCAAGCTACATTCAACCGGCTCGATCCCTTAAGGGTCCAAAGTGAAAAATGGCAGCAATCTTTGACGGGCTATTACTCGAAAACCATGGTGCTTACAAAATATTTGTCTAATCCTATGGGATTGTGTTACCCCTTTCTACAATAGCCTCTCTCAGTTTTTGTTATCTCAGAGTGGTTTTCTCGTGGTATTAAGTTTTCACTTGATGGAAAAAGTGTCAAATGCAAGCAATAAAAAGTTGCAAAGTGGTGAAACTTTCATTATATAACTCATGTAATAAAAAAAAATATTCCAATACATTTATATGGGTGGGTTTACACTAGGCATGGTCCTCTTTTGCACCCAAACACACATAATCACTCTGAACTACATTCAACTGCCAAAATCCCTTCAGATTCCAAATTGCAAACTGGCTGCAATCTTTGACGGACTATTATTCGGACACCACAATTCTTAGAAACTTTTTATTTAATCCTATGGGATCATGTTGGACCCCTCTACAATAACCTCTCTCAGTTTTTGCTATCTTAGAGTTATTTTCCCGTGGTGAAAATTTTTTACTTGGGTAAAAAGTTGTCAAATACAAGTAGTTGAAAGTTGCAAATTGGTGCAACTTTCATTATGCAACTTGTGTGACCAAATGAATTATTCCAAAAAATCCAAGTGGGTATATTTATTCTAGAAATGGTCTTCTTTCACACCCAAACACGCTGAATCACTTTGAGCTAGATTCAACCAGTAGAATTCCTTAAGAGTCCAAAATGCAAAATGGCTGCAAACTTCAACATGTTGTTACTTGGATACCGTGATACTTATAAACTTCTTGTCTAAGCCTATGGGATAAAATTGGGCCCCTCTACAATATCCTCTCTTGGTTTTCACTATCTCGAAGGCATTTTCCCGTGGTGGCAAATTTTCACTTGGGGAAAAAGTTGTCAAATGCAAGTAGTTGAAAGTTGCAAAGTGGTGCAACTTTCGTTCTGCAACTCGTGTGACTAAATGAATTGTTCCAACATGTACGAATAGGTATGTTTATTCTAGGAATGGTCCTATTTTTCACCCAAACACACAAAATTTCTTTGAGCTACATTCAACCTGATCGATCCCTTAAGAGTCTAAAGTGCAAAATGACTACAAACTTCAACATGTTTTTACTCGGATACTGTGATCCTTAAAAACTTCTTGTCTAAGCCTATGGGATTGAATTGGGCCCCTCTATAATAACCTCTCTCAATTTTTTCTATCTTAGAGGTATTTTCCCATGGTGGCGAATTTTCACTTGAGGAAAAAGTTGTCAAATGCAAGTAGTTGAAAGTTGCAAAGTGGTGAAAATTTTGTTATGCAATTCGTGTGACCAAAAGAACTATTCCAACACGTTTAGATGGGTAAATTTAAACTAAGAATAGTCCTTTTTCACACCCAAACATACTGAATCACTTTGAACTACATTCAACTAATAGAATCCCTTAAAATTCCAAAGTCCAAAATGGCTGCAATCTTCGACGGGCTGGTACTCAGACACCGTGATGCTTAGAAACTTCTCGTTTGATCCTATGGGATCATGTCACACCCCTCTACAATAATATCTCTTTTATTTTCTATCTCAGAGGCATTTTCCCGTTGTTACAAATTTTCACTTTGGGAAAAAATTGTCAAATGCAAGTAGTTGAGAGTTGCAAAGTGGTGCAATTTTTGCTCTGCAATTTGTGTGACCAAATAGATTGTTCCAACACATTTTGATGCGTACGTTTACACTAGGAATGGTCCTCTTTTGCACCCAAATATGTGGAATCACTCTGAACTACGTTCAACCGGCTCGATCCCTTAAGGGTCTAAAGTGCAAAAGGGTAGCAATCTTTGACGGGTTATTAATTAGAAATCGTGATGCTTAGAAACTCTTTGTTTGAGCTTACAAGATCGTGTTGGGCCCCTCTACAATAAGCTCTCTTAGTTTTTGTTATCTCGAAGTCATTTTCTCGTGGTGTCTATTTTTCACTTGATGGAAAAAGTGTTAAATGCAAGCAGTGTAAAGTTGCAAAGTGGTGCAACTTTTGTTTTGCAACTCGTGTGACCAAATAAATTGCTCCAACGCATCTTGATAGGTACGTTTACACTAGGCATGGTCCTCTTTCACACCCAAACATGCAGAATCACTTTGAGCTACATTCAACCACATTGATCCCTTATGATGGCATGCAAAACAATCAAAAAAAGAAACATACACACGATGGGTGAGAAGTCTAAGTTTTCCACACAAAAAACATATGACCATCCTCAAGTCTAGCAAGTGCAAGATGTTTTTTTAATTATCCTCCTTGCCTTTATAACAATATACAACCAATTGTAAATGCGTACAATGGTGGATCTTGGAAACATTTTATTTTTCCCCAATAAAACAACTTTTGTTGTGAAGCATTTTGTCATTTTCATTTGAAATGATTTGCTATGCTTGAAAATTGGAGTCTAAGAGAAACAAGTGATGCTCTCACGTACATTTATTATTTGGTGTGATAAATAAAGTCTCTACTGTTGAGTCCATTTCTTATTTGTATTATAAATTATAACTTGCTTTCTCCCACGTCTATTTCCTATACAATAAATAATATTACAAAAAGTTGACATATACATCTTTTGACATGTTTATATGGTGGTGGATCAAGAACATAATAATTCAATATGCATTATGAAGATTATGCTATGAAAATATCTAAAGACTTTTCAAGATAAATGTTTGTATGATAATGTGTCAAGAAGTTAACTACTCATCATCTACTATGAATATTATGTTTTGAAAATGTTGTGAAGATTATGTATCATTTGCTTAATTGAGTTGCTCCAATCAAAAGATTAAATATATTGGAATATTTTTATGAAACATTTCATGGAATACCAATTGAAAACATGTTTTTACTTTTAGATAAAGCATTTCATGGAACTCTTTGGATTAAACTGAATTGATAAATGTAAGAACAAGGGAGTATTAAGAAATACATAATGCTCAAGGATCTTAAATAAGCCTTCTCTCCCGTTGCAATTTTGGGTGGATTATTACTTTCAAAGTATTGGGAATGCTTTTCCTATTTTCTAGTTGGCAGTTGTCATTCTAGAAGGCTCATCTCTTGATATATTTTATACTCATTCTTAAGCAATTATCAAGTTAATAATTAATGCATTTAATTACAGTTAATCTTTTCTTTTCAATTTGTGCAATTTTAGAATTTTTAATTCTACTACTATTCCTAGAAATATTGAAGTTGTTTAGCATCGACTAATAAAGTTTTTTAGTATCAATCAATTAATATTCAAGACAAACCATGAAGGACAACAATGATCAATGCTAGGGCTAACCAATTAATAAGTATACACATGAATATGTCAAGCATGTACATGTGAATAAGGGAAGCTCAAGTACTCAAAAACATGTAAGCCTTGAAGTATACACACGAATACATAGTATACACAAATTAATACAAAGTATATTCATGAATACAAGGTATACGCATGAAAAAACTTAAGTCACAAATTATACAATAGAATACATGTAAGTCACAAAGTATACACATAAGTTGTAAAATATATACTTGAATACACGTAACTCATATCTATTGAACCATGAATTTATAATGAAAATATGGACACCATCGATAAAAAAAATTTGTATTAACCAAATACCCATGTAGGAATACATCAATATATGTCGATATAAGTATAAAATATAGGTACAAAATAGCCATATAGGCTTACAAGAATTCCATATAGGCATAAAATGTCAAATATATACAATACAAAATGTACAAAAATTCCATATAGGCATACAACAAAGGGCTCTGAAATTAAAAGTCATTTCTCTCCATGCTCTCGAAATAAACTCTTGCCCTTTGCTTCTTGATCGAATGGCGATACATCTGTCACTTGTTTATGTTGCAGTCGAGGAGTGCTCTTGATGCTCCTCCTAAGGTTTAGTTCTTGGTCAAATTTTATCTGTTACAAGAAGAAGTAAAGACATTAATATATAGAAATTACATTATAAAAATGATATTTTAATAAAATAATCACTTACCGTCATCTAATGATCACTCTTCATGAGGGAAATATTCAAATTCCCATGTTGAGGCATGCTGAAGCCCTGTATAAACCATCCAAATAGAAATTAAACTACGAATTAATAATGGTTTTATTTTTCACTAACTAACATCTATAACAGTGAATACAAATTGAAATTTAGTAATTTGCCTCATACCTCCCCTGTCAAAGCCATCAAGGAGTGTATAGCAGATGAAACACTAGTCTCCATTTCCCTCTGAACATTCGAAGGTGTATCCACTTGCAACATTTGAAAATAAAACAACAAATTATTCAATCACGAAAACTACAATAACAATCCATGCCATGGCTTATAATGTATGAGATAATGAATTTTTTTTTGAGTATTTATTAAATTATATGTTTTTGACTCTCATGCTTACTATTTTCCCTACCCATATCTTGTTCAAAAGCATGTGTTTTTAGGCTTTTACCTATATCAGCAAGTCGATGAACCGTTTGATAAAATGCTTTCGTAGACATGTATGATAACTATGGTGGCATAGAGAAGGTAGTGAATTGTTTGAAAAAAATTCCTCAAAGAAACAAGGTCTCATGGTGAGAGAATTCCATTACAAAAAAATGTATCATGATATTCCATCATCATAAGAATACATTTCTTTGAGGCATTTTTTCAAATAGTTCATTGCCTTCTCTATGGTATTATGCTAGGATGGGGTGGATGGTATAGTGTGGCCTTGGTTATGAGATGGAGGGCGATCATGACATGAAGAGGGAGGGTTGGGGACATGAACAAGTGGAATAAAAGGTGGAAGATTCCATGGATTGATAAATTGAGGATGAGGACCTTGAAAAGAATTTGGAGGAAAATTTTGGCTAATGGGTTGGTTTCTATTCTTCAAGCAGTGAGCCATTTAAAAAAATTCCTCATAGAAATGTGGTCTCATGGTGATGGAATGGAATTCCATCACCATGCGACCACATTTGTTCAAGGAATTTTTCATACTACTCACTGCCTTAACTATGATATTGCTTACTCTTATTCTTTGATAGATTTTTTCAAAGCATTCATAGTTTGTTGGAAAGCACCTATTTTAGGCTTTTAGCCATAGCAGCAAGGAAGTGAGTACTTTGATAAAATTATTTGATACACATGTATGGAAAATGTGGTAGCATAGAAAAGGTGGTGAGTTGTTTGAAGAAATTCCTTGAAGAAATGTGGTCTCATGGTGATGGAATGGCATTCCATCACCATGAGACCACATTTCTTCAAGGCATTTTTTCAAACTACTCACTTCCTTGTCTATGCTATTACTTACTATTATACTTTGATAGCTTTTTTTCAAGAATCCATAGTTTGTTGCAAAGCACCTTTTTTAAGCTTTTAGCCATAGCAGCGAGGAAATGAACTATTTGATAAAATGCTTTGGTAGACATGTATGGAAAATGTGGTAGCATAGAAAAGGAAATGAGCTATTTGAAAAAGCACCTCAAAGAAATTGGGTCTCCTGTTGATGTACATCACCATGAGACCGCATTTCTTTGAGGAATTTTTTCAAACAACTCATTTCCTTTTCTATGCTATTGCTTACTATTATTCTTTCATATATTTCTTCCAAGCATCCATAACATAGACAAGACAGTGAATTGCTTGAAAAGATACCTCAGTAAAAAGTGGTCTCATGGAATGCCATAACAAGTAAATGCAATTGGAAGCTAATTCTACTTATTACTTATGCTATATGTGAAGTAATTACATCACCGCTTATGTTGAATTTCTAAACAACTATATTGTAGTTAAAATTTTGTCATCTATCAACATCTAGTTATTAGTTATGGAATGTGAAGTAATGCTTTGAGTTTGAAAGATGTGAAATGCAACATAATCAACGACATGAATATAAACTACACAAATCTATTAAGTACAATTCATTAGTTAAACTCTTTATTCTATTACTTGCATTTAGGTTTGTCTAAATCCACTAGCACTGGGAGGTGTTCCCTCGAAACCTCCAATATTAACCTATTCAACATCCAAAATCACATACTAGAATACCATTCATAAAACAATGCTATTAACATGTAATAAATTTATAATTGTTTACTAGTTACACACCTCAATGGTAGATGTAGTGGAGAAATAAGTAGGTATAGGGCCGATGTATCTAGTATCAACACTGTGACCCTAAAATTTTATTAAAATCATAAAACTAAATTAGTTAATATTTCATTTCAAAATTCAAATTTAATAAATTAAATTCAATGAACATGCTAAAATTTACCTGAGAATCGATGCCATAGGCCTCATTCAAAATTTCAACTTCCCTCGCCATCTCCATAGCTATAGAAGTATTCTACGTAGCAGCCTCCTTAGTGTCGGTGGGGTCATATGAACAAGTTGCCCCGCAAGACTGACACAAATGGGATCGAAGCCCACCACTCGAAGACTCCCCTGTATGGTGTTGTAGTATAGGTTGGCATGTTGGATGACACTTTGGGCCAAAGATTTGATGGCCTGCAAAGTCTCTACCTCGACACTCTCCTTTGTGATGGGAGGGATAACGATGTGCTCATGAGGCATCCTAGTGAGAGGTTATCTCCCTTTCCACATAGGATCTTGTTGTGCACTGGGTCTATCTTGAACCGACCCCCCACCTCTCCCCTGGAAGTTCCTCATATCAAAATAATTCAGGATTTCATTCAAGATGAACTCATAGTATAGTTTCCTAAGGAGATATTGCTGGACTTCACAATTGTTGCATGGTGGGTAGTCAAAAACCATGTACCACCTATCCCAAAAAAGGTCCCAATCTATTAGCGGTGGCACCAATGGATAGGAAACCTCTTCGCATTGAGGGTAAGATTTGTATTTGTATGTGGGTTAGTGAATAATGAGCACAAATCAAATTTTATAATTTTTAGATCTTTTACATCTTTATATGATAATTTATCTCAGTAATAAGCCCTAGTCGCCTACCTCCTATCTTTCCAACTAGTTACTTTTTTGCTGATTGAATCTACATGTTTTAATATTTCTTTGAGTGAAGTTGCTAGGGTCATTATTTCCATGGTTGAACTATTTGGATCATTCAACCTTCTAATTAAATCCTCAATTTTTTTTTTATTGTTTTCAATTTCACTCATTAAGTTTTGTTGGGTGCTAGGAGGATGTTGAGGGATTGGTGGAGGAGATTGTTGTGGTTATTCAACTTGAGGATTTTTTTGTTGTTGTTCTTGTTGTGCTTGTTGAGGATTTTTTTCCTCTTGTTGTTGTTGAGCTTGTTGAGGATTTTGAGGAGGGTTTGCAGGTTGATTAACATCTCCTACAAATTCAAAAAATAAATATAAAAACCAACCTAAAACTAACAAATTCACAACAAAAAATAAACAATCCTTACCTCTTAGACCTCCTCGTCAACATGGTAGCATCCTGATGATGAAACAACAACAATTTGACAAAAAATCTTACAAAATGGCTCCTCCCAGAATGTGAGTGCGGAAATGAAGGGTTTTGGCCGTGGATAGAAAAAAACATAGTCACAATGAAAATGATTTTGAATTCCTTTTTCTTGATTTTAATACCTCATAACATAACGCGCTCACATTATAATGCGCTCACGTTATGGGATCATTGTGGCCGATCCTTAGGCTCAACACACTAAGTCATAACACAAGCATGTTATAACGTGCTCGCGTTATGAGCTTTAAATTTTTTTAAAAAAATCTGGCCACAAATTTGTTACCCATCTTTTTGCACGCCCCAAGGAATTTCCCTAATTTATCTTGCTTGAGTTGCATTTCTATTACCAAATTTGGGTTTAGGTCATGTTTAAGTAGTGGAAATATGGGCATGACTATATCTTTTCATATCATTATCAAATTTTATAAAAGTTTAATTTGGATCTCCTATATTTTATCTCTAAAAATATCATTTGTGGTTATACCATCTTGAGAGCTTCAAATCTACTCTCGAGTTGGAAACCTCCACCCTTATCTAGTTTTCTTGGACTCACAGGTCTAGTTCAAGTAAACCATATCAATGTTGATCTTTATCATCTTTCTTGGACTCATAAGTCTAGTTCAAGTAATACTTTATCATTATCATGATTTGGAGATATAACTTAACTTTAATCTATTTTTATTTTGAGAAACAAGTATCAAATTGTTGAAAGAAAATCCAATTTTATCAAAGTTAATTTATCACATATTCCAATCATAAGATTTAAATATAAGAGAAACATGGATTCTCATAAAAAATAGTCAAATATTCCAAAAAGCATGGGTGTTGGTCAATATGAGCAAGGAAAAACTTCAAACCCATATGTTTAAAATAGGATCCTTCAATGATACCTTATGTGGAGCATGAAGATGCAAATTAATACCCAAGATCAAAGAACTTACAGGAATTTGAGCAAGACCCTAAAGTAGTGAAAATAATGGATCATTTATTTAGATATAACCCTAATTAGTACCTTCAAATGTTAGCTCAAAAAGGTTCCAAAATATCCTCTCACATTATCAAAGAACAAGAATAAGATATCACAACCTTCTCTACACCTCATAATTTGAGAGAAGGAAAAAAATTCAACACACCTCAAACATCCTTGGAAAAAGTGTCTACCACATTCACATAAACATCACAATCTCCACCTATAACATCAAAATCTCAATGGAAAACATATGAGGAGACACATCATGATCAATTTACACCCAAACCATCACCCAAAATTTCCAAATCCAGGTCAATCCCAACAAATACAACCTTAACAAAAATTTATTCCACCAAGACAACCTCAACAACATTTTATCCCACCAAGCCAACCTCAAAAACATTTCATCTCACCAAGTCAATCTCAACAATATTTCATTACTCCAAGTCAACCTCAACAACATTACATTCCTCCAAGCCAATCCAAACAACATTACATTACACTAAATCAAAATAAACAACATCACATTCCCATAAGTGTTTCTCCATCAACATCTACAAATGACTTGGCCCAAAAAAATCAAGAGTTACAAAAACAAATGGATAACATGGAAATGGGAAACACAAGCACAAATAAGACATACACATTAGAGGATATATGTCCCTATCCTTTTGACAAATCTTTAAACATGGTACCCTCTCCTCAAAACTTTAAAATGCCTAAATTTGACAAATACAAAGGAATAGGTGATCCAATAGAAAATATAAGAGAATTTTACATAGATTTTATTGAGGTTACTCATAATGATACATGTATAATTTTCCTCTTTCCTAGAAGCCTAGGAGGTCAAGCTATTGAGTGGTTTTCACATTTTCCTCTTGGAATCAAGTCCTTTCATGAGTTGGTAGACAAATTCATTAAATAAATTTCATATAAAATTAAACCTTGACTAACCTTTACAATGCTAAACAAAATAATGGTGAAACATTTGATTCCTTCTTACAAAATTGGAGAAACTTGGCAAGTAATCATCCTTATACTATCCCCAAAAAATAAATTGTTCATATTTTCACTCAAAATTTAGTTAATGACATGGCCTTTCACTTACAAATTCAAGGTGGTAATACACTTGGAGAGGTCATTGAAAAAGGGATTAACATTGAAAAATATCTCATTGCTAAGAGTCTTGTGATTTTTTAAATATAACAAGGATAATCCCTTAATATCTAATAATAAACTTAAAATTTGGATAAAAAGAAAGAACAATGTCGATGATGGTGTGGTAGATACAAAAATAGTCCAAAAAATTTAACCTACCCTATAATTAGTAGAAAATAATCAACAAAACACTCAAGGTGTTAATATTTTTAAGAGGGACCCTAGAAAAAATAATGTTCCTAAAATAAAATACACTCCTTTAGAGGATCCTATTGAATCGACCTTGCAAAAATTGATCCAATATAAACTTATGAAATTACTAGAAATAAAAAAATTTGAACCTCAAGTCAAACCTCCTTGGAACATAGAGAATGAATATTGTGAATATCATAGAACCAAGGGACATAATCCTTTGGATTACTTCATCTTGAAAAATATTATTCAAGATGTTATTTTGCAAGGTGATACTAGTATAGAACATCAACCTTCAACTAATGATTATCTCAATATATTCCAAGATCCTATCCCAAAACATGGAAAAGGGGAACCCTCAAATAAGGATAGTGGTTCTAGATTGGCTAATTATGCTTCCATTCTAAATGACTATACCATATCTCATCTAGGGAGGTCATCTATCTTCTTTCTACCATAACTACCATAGATAAAAATCCTAAATGTGTAGTGACTACATGTAGGACTAAGGTAAATTTTCAAGGGGACCAATTTGCATAATCTTCTAAATATGATTATAAACTCCTAGATCATATAAAGAAAATCCCACATAAATATCTATCCTAGAGCTCCTAAATATATCCACCACACATAAGGAAATATTAGGAAAGGACCTTGAAGATTCTACCATACACAATAACATAGATATTATTCAATCTCAAACCATGGTAGGTCACATTTCACATTGATCACTTTTGTCTTGTTTTACCAATTTTGTCAAAAAAGTTATCGCTTTTGATATTTTTGGAAGTTTGAGCTAGTTTTTTTTATTATTGTAGGTTCATTTCATGTTTTCGTAGAAAATTGTTAATGCCATGGGTTGAATGTTTTTTAGGCGGTTCTTAAACTATTATATTTGAGGGAGAAACAACCACTCGAGTTGTTTGATTTAATCATTGGGTTCCACGAGTTGGAGTGAGATGTTGTGGGATTATGAAATATTTGATACATTCTCGTGATCATATGCCATAGAGCTATGATGATCACCCTCGTGGATCGATGGCATTTTGAGACATGATCCTTTCACTTACCTACTGGTGAGGCCACCATTAGCCTAGAGGATGTATGGAGGATCCTCGGTGACCTATTCCATGTGATAGGGGACACGTGCTATGTGTTCTAATTAATGGAGAGATAGTGACCCATTCCATGCGATAGGGGACACGTTCTATGTGTTGAGTTCTTGGTGTAAGACATCTTCGAGTTTGGGAGTTAGAGATAAATCTATCTTTGTTTGTGGGTAGTGTTGATCCTATTTCATTGGTTCTATGTGCTTTGGTTTTGGGCTCATCATTCCTTATCAGCAAGGTAGACAGTTTCCTATTGGTTTGGGTGTGTGCATCGAGAATATGTTTGAGTATCACACCATGTATACATGGGGCCTGTTAGCTCTCAAAAATGCAAGCGGAATGCCTCAAGAGGCTGCCAATCTCTTGGTACGTTTTAGGGTAACAGACAAGGTCAAAAGGCTTAGACCTTCTACTCTTCAGGTGCTGCTGGACCTAGGCGGGTAAACCTATATGAGTGAAGCATACTTGGATTTATGCTTATTTATTCGAAGTGCTTTTCCCACAATGGCAGATGGAGGTGGACAAATAAAACTAAATTTGGTATAAATTGTCTACCAATATTCAATAATAAATCCTAATATGTTCAATTAATAGATGTAAAGAAAATGGATGAATCTAAATGGTGAAATACAGAGACTAGTGCCTTATTGGGTATGCGGAGTCAAATGAAATAGAAATGGGCAACTTATTTATGGAGAACACTCAAATTGTTTGGCATATGTTTTGTTTATAACTTGTATAAACATGCAAGACTATGATTACTAAGCTCTTCTTAATGATCCAGATTAATTTCCCTGATTACTCTGATTAATCAAAAGGATTTAATCCCTCCTTGAAAGAACCAGATAATTAACCACACAGATACAACAAATGTGCACTGATAAACTGAATATAAACTTGTTATACCAATTTAAATAACCAGAAAAGCCAATCCTGGAGACAACTTTAATAATACTTTCAATAAGAACAATAGACAATTGACACCAGAAATGAACTGCCACATGAACTGATTTTCATTGATATCTCCATTTGAAATCATGCATCATAGTCTCTGATCTGAAAATTTTATTCTACTGTATCCATTTCTAATCTACCTATTGGATATCTCCTATCTCCTCTTCTTCTACAATAAAAAATGGATATTTATACATTTGTGTCTGAAAAGACACATCGCTTCGCATTCCATTTCGGCGGGCAACTGTATTCGAGCCTTTGTTAATACTCGCTAAATATTCGCCATGACACCTTGTAGTCATACCGAAGTCCAAAGTCTCACCGACAATCATCCTGCATCCTTTGTGTTTCACTGTGACCTCTGTTGTTGGGGAGACGTCCCGATCATACCTTTTCTTACCAAAATTTGTCCCTCCCTCTTGTGTGTCGCTGAGACAATTCATAGTTGGGGGGAGGTTTCACAGAACACCTTGTCTTACTGAGATGCACCTCATCGTAAATTTTTGGTCTCATAGACGTAACCACCCTTTCGCCGATGAAATAAATTTCATCGACAAGACTATGAATCTTTGAAAAGACTCAGACCGATGCCAAATGTCTCGCCAAAGTATTATATCTGTGTAACTTTCAAATTTTTGGCAGAACTCACGCCGAAGATTTCTTCTCTTGCCAATGCAAATCTCTATCAGTGTTACTTTTGAGTCGGCAAGACTACATAGCTTCTTCCTGATAACCCTTGGTATAATTCCCCTACGCTTTGTTAGCGAGACTAGAGGCGTTCAGCAAGACCACACACTGAAGACACAACTCTTTCCGAAGTGTTTGCTTCTTCCATGATAGTCAGTGAGACATGAAGAGTTTGTTGAGACTTCACCCCGAAGAAAATATCTTGCCGATGGGGAAACCCTTAGTCACTGAAACAATAAAAGTGTCCTATCGAAAGGCACCTGCATGTGAATTCTAGTCGCCGTGACATCCCTGAGGTCTTGTTGATGCAACAACAGACACATATTAACAAAAATGCATTATGGGTCAGGGAGACCTTGACAATCTCATGCCGATATGGACTATAATGTGAAATACTCAGACCTAGATGGATTTTATGGGATAAAAATGGGCAGAATGTGAGCAAAATATTATGAAGAGAGGCCCTAAGCATATGGTGAGGACTCGATTGGAAACTTAGGGATATGAAAATCTTGTGAAATTATTCAAAAATTTACAGTTCTAACAGTGGCTCCGTCTGGGGATGAATGGTTGTGAGATCATTACAAGGGTCTAGATCTTTGGGTGAGCAGACCAGACACAAGATGATGAATCAGTGAGCAAAATGGGAATGGAAATGAATGCAAAATGGATATGAACAAAACCCTAAACTATTGTGCATGGAAAATAATTTTAAAGAGGATTATCAAGAGTTGTCCATGCACTGGAAACCCTTAATCCTCTGTATTTCAACTTCATCAATTTTGAATTGTTACGGTCTGAAATTCAAACCATAAATGATGGCTCAAGTCATCCAAAAGAAAAACCCATACTTTCCTCTGTCAAACACCTGGTTTTTCCTTAAGTTCATTAGATTCTTCTTGAAGATATTCATGCAGTCTTCCTTGTCACGGTTGTTGAAAGTTCTTAGAGAATCACTACGCTTAGCTTGGCCCAAATTCCCTTCATCATTCTGTAATTCAAATTCTCTATCATTATGGGAAAAATTTCTGTTATCCTTAACATACAAAGTACATGCATATTCAATGCAAAATTTCTCATTATCTTTCTCACTGTTATGAATTATAAAACATTCTCCTAGCTGTACTAAAAATTCACCATTAGAGTGCTTGTCATGAGAATTTTTTTTTGTCATATCAACACTGTTTGAGACAAACAAGTTTGAAACCTTTTGCACCTCTTCGGTATCACCATTTGGAAACAACATTGGAATATGACTCATATCTTCAATATCATGCATATATGAACCAATCAATGCTGGACTTCTATCCTCCTTGGTATACAAATAAATGTCTTCTCCACATGAGCTAGAGATTTCAAAATCACATACCTCATCTTGAATGGACACAGGTTTATGATCAACTTCAAAGGTTTCTCCATCATTTCGAGAAATGCACTGGGAGTCACATGAGTTAATACACAGAGAAATTTCACTGTCAAAACAAATGTAAGCTGGACACAAAACTTCAGGATCACCCTCATGTATACATCCCTGATATTCAAGAGTTAGAAAATCTGAAATTTGCTCATTACTGAGTGAATATGTCTCTTCTTCCGTATCTTCTATTATTTCTCCTTCTTCTTGATCTCCACAAGAGCTAGAAATATCTCCTTATTGTAAATCAAGATTCACATGATTGTCCTCAAGCTCTTCCTTATTGTGACATGATACACAATCCCCTTCCATTTCATTTTCCAATTCATCAACATGGAAATTTTCAAGATCATTGTAGTTATTATCTTCACATGTTGACGTACTCTCCTCTTCATCATTAAATGTATCATGGTTCTCATCTATAGTAGGAAGTGTTACTTGTTCACTATCAAATGGATCCACATTCTCCATTGCTTCTTCTTCTTGATTATCACAAGAACTACAAGAATCACCTAATTGTAGGTCAGAATCCACAGGTTCCTTTTCATAATTTGAATATTCATTGGATCCCTCATAACATACACTGCTTTCCTTGTCACAATCTATTATGCAAGAGAGATCTCTTGTATCTTCATCTTCATCACGCAGGCTATCATATGAGTCATTCTGACTTGCACCTGTCTCATCTTCTATTGGATGCATTGTTTGATCAATGTCTCTGTCTTCAACAATGATGTTACCATTGTATTCATACTTTTTCCTATCTACAATATTAGTCCATTCATCTAGTTGATCGAAAGAAATTGGTATCCATGATTCAGGCCAATAAATTGGGTTTGGCTCATACACTTTTATGAACTATTGAATGAACTTGGGTTCGTGGAGCCTGTAATTCATAGGCATTTGTATACAAATTTCTAACATTCTGCAAATCAAAGAATGCCCAGATTCTCCTTTATTTCTTCTTATGTCAAGAAGGGCCTTCCAAAGATTTTTGAAACATTCATCATTTTCAAATTGTTGGTTCCAAGATGTACTTTGCTCATCTTCTTCTTCTTCAAATTGTTGATCTTGGCATACATATTGTTGCAAGTTCTGATTTTTTTGAATCTATACGAACCTATGGGGAGCCTAGTTTGATGCAGAGAATTTTCCATAGTGCTCGAGAAATTGATCCTGAAATCCTTGGAGAGAATCAATAGAAGCTATCAGTAGGCTATTAAACCAATCCATAGCTTCATGAATGAGTGACATCATGAATAGCCTCATATGTAAATCCTCATAAGGTATATCCAAATCTTGGATGAAAAAATTGAAATTCCTTAAATGATCTTCAGCCGAAATTGCACTACTCCCTATAAACTTAGGAACCAGACTTCTCCAGCTACTATCCATAGGGTAAGGATATAATTAAAACCCTGTCAGGTCAAATTGTCTGATCATTGTTCTTCATTGATGAGGGGGAGGGTTATGCGGATACTGATATTGATACATCGGATTATTATATTGTGTATGATGATGTGGCACATACTGCTGACCATGAGGTGGCTGTGGTGAATATATATTCTATTGTGCATGATATGCATTGCCTCCATTGTGAAAATTTCCAATTGTGTTATTAGGAGTTTGAGGGGTCCAATACCTGCCTGCATTTGTGTATTCATTCTTATTGTAGAATTCAAACAGTTGCTAGTCCAATCACAACTTTTTCTTTTTCAATTCTTCAATTCCTCTTATCAACTGCTGCTTTTCAAAGTATTCTTTTGTTCCATACACAAATTCCATTCTTCATCAAGTTTTTTCCAGAATCGCCACTCACTTTCTTGAAAGTGAGAAAAGGTTTGTTACTTGTTATTCCCAGCGGAGTCTATATAGGATTTCTGACTCTATGATTAAGGCACAGATTCTTAGTTATCCCCAGCAGAGTCACCAATTTGTTAGCTCTCAAAAACGTAGGTGGAATGCCTCAAGAGGCTGCCAATCTCTTGGTATGTTTTAGGGTAACAGACAAGGTCGAAAGGCTTAGACCTTCTACTCTTCAGGTGCTGTTGGACCTAGGCGGGTAAACCTATATGAGTGAAGCAGACTTGGCTTTATGCTTATTTCTTCGAAGTGCTTTTCCCACAATGGAAGATGGAGGTGGATAAATAAAACTAAATTTGGTATAAATTGTATACCAATATTCAAGACTAAATCCTAATATGTTCAGTTATCAGATGTAAAGAAAATGGATGAATCTAAATGGTGAAATGCAGAGACTAGTGCCTTATTGGGTATGCGAAGTCAAATGAAATAGAAATGGGCAACTTATTTCTGGAGAACACTCAAATTGTTTGGCATATTTTTTGTTTATAACTTGTATAAACATGCAAGACTGTGATTACTAAGCTCTTCTTAATGATCCAGATGAATTTCCCTGATTACTCTGATTAATCAAAAGGATTTAATCCCTCCTTGAAAGAACCAGTTAATTAACCACACAGATACAACAAATGTACACTGATAAACTGAATATAAACTTGTTATACCAATTTAAATAACCAAAAAAGCCAACCCTGGAGACAACTTTAATAATACTTTCAATAAGCACAACAGACAATTGACACCAGAAATGAACCACCACATGAACTAATTTTCATTGATATCTCCATTTTAAATCATGCATCATAGTCTCTGATTTGAAACTTTTATTCTACTGTATCCATTTCTAATCTACCTACTGGATATCTCCTATCTCCTTCTCTTCTTCTACAATTGAAAATGGATATTTATACATTTGTGTCTAAAAAGACACATCGCTTTGCATTCCATGTCAGCGGGCAACTGTATTCGGGCCTTTGTTAATACTCGCCAAATATTTGTCGTGACACCTTGTAGTCATACCGAAGTCCAAAGTCTCATCGATAGTCATCCTACATCCTTTGTGTTTCGTTGTGACCTCTGTTGTTAGGGAGACATCCCACAGATCATACCTTGTCTTAGCGAAAGTTGTCCGTCCATCTTGTGTGTCACTGAGACAATTCATAGTCGGGGGGAGGTTTCATAGAACACCTTGTCTTACCGAGATGCACCTCGTGGTAAATTTTTGGTCGTAGAGACGTAATCACCCTTTCGCCAATGAAATTAATCTTACCGATTATGAATCTTCAAAAAGACTCATATCGATGCCAAATGTCTCACCGAAGTATTCTATCGGTGTAACTTTCAAATTTTCAGCAGAACTCACACCGAAGATTTCTTCTCTTGCCGATGCAAATCTCTATCGGTGTGACTTTTGAGTCGGCAAGACTACATAGCTTCTTCCCGATAACCCTTGGTATAATTCCCCTGTGCTTTTTCGGTGAGACCAGAGGTGTTCGGAAAGACCACACACTAAAGACACAACTCTTGCTGAAGTGTTTGCTCATTCCGCGATAGTCGGTGAGACATGAAGAGTTCGCTGAGACTTCACCCCGAAGAAAATCTCTTGCCGATGGGGAAACCCTTAGTCATCGAAACAATAAAAGTGTCCTGCCGAAAGGAACTTGCATGTGAATTCCAATCACTATGACATCCCCAAGGCATTGCCGATGCAACAACAGACACATATTAAAAAAAATGCATTATGGGTCGGGGAGACCTTGACAATCTCATGCCGATATGGACTATAATGTGAAATACTCAGACCTAGATGGATTTTATGGGATAAAAATGGGCAGAATGTGAGAAAAATATTATGAAGAGAGGCCCTGAGCATATGGTGAGGACTCGATTGGAAACTTAGGGATATGAAAAGCTTGTGAAATTATTCAAAAATTTACAGTTCTAACAGGGCCCATGTCTCCTTGCTCATTTATACAGAGATATGCATGAGGTCACTTATCAAGGAGGCAGTTCCATTTTTGCTGGTATGACCTTACTTCATGTATGGGCATGGGAGCATATCCTAGTTACTAGGCTTGATGGAATTTTGGATCAAGATCCAAAGGATCCTTATTTGTATATATATGGTGATTTTTTGCATTATACTTGGACTGTGCGGCTACCTTACTGGTGTCGCATGATAGATGATATGCCAAGTTTTGTTTGGAGATCGCGGTTGTACTGTGATGCTTGGAATGATGATTAGGAGAAGCTCGCATTTTGTAGATAGACATGGTGGTTATCAATTGTGTTTGTTCCTTGCTTGAGTAGTATTTACTTGATTGAGCAATTTTCTAGTTTGGTGAGAGAAAGAGTTGTTTTTTGATGATTACATGCTTGTTTTGTAGGACTACTCAAGAGGTCTAGGTGTGGGGGTTGTAGGAAGATCGAGATGCAACTACAGAAAATTTCATAGAACTTGTCCCATTCGAATGGGGGTGGCCAGTTGGACACGCAGATCATGGGACTAACCCAGATTATGATAAGTAGTGAGATCAACAGATTTTGCTTTGATTTATAGATCCTATTAGCGCTATGCCAGAAGTGGGTAGAGCGGGTATCACTAGTCACCGTGGGGAGAGACAACGAGTTAGGATCACTATGGAATAGCTTGACAAAGCCCGATAAGATGGGAAATAGGATGGACATGGCGATCCCATGCAACAAGATCAAGAATAGGTTTCCAAGTCCTCCTCCTCCACCTGGTGATGCAATGGCAGTAGTGCAGATAGTACAGTTCATAGCTGCTAGAGATGCAGAGGTAGTGCAGTGACATGCTACAAAATCTTAGGTTGTTACTTTGACTATGGTGAGAAATACTGCAAGGCATGAGAGGGACATATTTAGGGCAGAGCAGGACATTGAGAGTGGGCGACGTCATGTTATTGAGTCATAGTTACAGGTCATTACAGCTGAGAGGGATACCCTCAAGTCAAAGCATGATGCTCTCATAGTAGAGTAGAACTAGTATATGATGGAAGCCACTTATTATCAAAATATTTATGAGGTTTCCATCCCTAAAGCACATGGACATCCCAGGTTTGGTGAACTTAGTACATGTATCGTTGCAGCTAATTCTGGTGTCCAGTCAGTGAGACAACCTGATCAGCTTGTAATTATGCTAGAGACTTCTTTGCATGAGAGCCATGATCATCAGAGGTATCCACCTCTAGCCGGATAGTAGGAGTTCCTGTACTTGATATTTATGTTTTTTATTGTTTAGAGGCTTATATTGTAGACATGATTTTGTATATACATTCATCAGCCTAGCTGAGGCCTCATATATATGTTTTTTTTTGTATTATGATATCACACATGTTTATATGATGGTGTACTTGACATTCTCATTTTTTATGTTGATATATATGAGATATACATGTTTTGATTTGGCTTCATTATGGATTTATGAGATGATTATGGATGATGATGTATGATTTATACATGTTTTTATATTTTCTAATGTATGCATATGATGTGGATGGATGAATGATCATATCTTATGACATATGATGTTTTATTATGTATATGATGGATATTGATAAATTATGGGTGTTGATATATGATGGATGTTGATTATACATGATACATGTGTTAGAAACCAAGATCAGATTTGCAAATTGAAAAGACCTTCCATAGAAGAGAAAATCATAAAAAGCACAGAGGTTGCAAAAGAATGTGCAACATAATATTATTCGAGAATTCAATAATTACATGATAATGATTTTCTTTATAAAAGCAATATATGCATAACCCTAATCTTATTTTGAGCAACAAGATAGCTCAACAAGATAAGGATGACAACTAATTAACCTAGGAATTAAATAATTACCTAAGTAAACTTATGTAAAGTGTAATTAAATATTAATTACACCAACACCCCCCATAAGTGCAACTTAGGGAGAAGAAAAACTATTATGCAAAGATGATTCCCGGCAACAAGGTCTAATCAGGTACTCATGTACAAATGCAATGATGAGGTAGAGAAGGAAAACCCAATGGGACAAAACCCCCCTACAATGAGATAACTGTTGCAAAGAAGCACTAGAAGAACACTGTGGAGTACCACTAGAACCTGAAACTGGCAAGCAAGGAAAGATACTTTTTTTTACTACTGAAACCAGATGAGAGTCACTGATTGACTCAAGGAATCATGATAAAGCAACATCAGACCCGATGCCACAGAACACTAGAAAACTCACAAGTTGGAACAACCCTAGAATCTGTGAAGCAATAGTAGATGAGATGATGACAAAATCTGGAAACTGTGTATCTCGATGCTGATGCCAAACTATGACTAAAAATATTCCATGGGAAGGAGTACCATGAAGACTCTGGAACATTAACCATAAAAACATGGCCCTCAAACTGAGATGGATCCAATGTGGATCATTAACCATAGGCTCTCAATCTAAAGTGTGAACCGATGAATCCGATATGTGCCAAGCAATAGCAAGATGTGGCCAAAAGAAACTAGGAAACCAAATAACCCATGTGAGCTATCAACAAATCAAAAATGGAGATGGAGATCAAAGTGCATGCACACTCTAATCAGATTTATTATGCAAAGAAACCCCCCCAATGGAACTTTATCTCATTTCATTTATTGCAATAACTCAACGATTGTAAAATAAGAGCGTCCTAAACATGCATAAATAGAAAAATAAAATAGACCTCAGATCTATGTAGAGGATTGAATCATCTTTCCAACGCTGCAAGAATGACAAAAAATGGATCACCGAGTCAAAAGATATGCCCTCCGGAGTGAAAACAACAACATCTGAGTTCAAAGGCCTGCAAAATAAATCTGGAGTAAAATCAGGTAAAAAAACCTACACCACTGGATCAGCATCGGAATCAGATTTCCAACGGTATCTTGTTTGCGAAAAACATAGATCTTATGCAAAAAATATGCTCGATTTGGTGAAAACAGCTCCAGAATGCCCAATAAGGGTTGCAGGGCGCCCAAGGGGCTAAAAAAAATGAGCCCTTGGTCCCATTCAGGACCAGGGGGCTGGCGGCTGGGGGCTAGGGCGGAGCCCTTGGTCATCCATACAACCACCAAAGGTGCTGTGGGGGCCAGTAGGACTGGCACATAGCACCTGGTCCTTAATAAGACCACCGTTGGTCCTTAGTAGAGCCCACGGGGGCTAGGCAGGAGGCCCCCGGTCCTCCATGTGATCGGGGTGGACCACAAAGGAGCCTGCGGGGGCTGAACACAGGCCCGGCTGTGCTGGAAGGGGGAGCCACTGGTGGCTGGCGGCCCACGCGTGGCATGACGGTGGCCGCCCGGTGCAGCGGTGGTGGCGGAATCCCTGTGAACTAGAGGCACCGGCGTACAAACCAAAAACGCACGTTTTTTTAATTTTTTTTGGTTTTCATGCATCGAAAGGCATGTTGGGGAGGTTGTACGACCCCCAGGAAATTTTTTTTTTCCTTCCAGACCAACTGCTCAGAAATCGATGAAACAAAGGGCGATCTTAGGGTTTTTGGCCGCTGCGAACGCAATGGTGACCTCCATTTATGTTCAAATTGCTCCAAAAATTTGGCTTCCCCCAAAACTTGCAAAAATCTCCCACTGAAACCCTCACAGATCGGCAAATGATGGCCAAAATCTGCAAAAATAAAAAGTCAATCCTGGCTTTTCAGGTTCTGAATCCAATGGTGAGGTCCGGATAATTCAAAACACCGATAGATGAACTCAAGGCATGATACCCTTGAGGAATCGGCCAAAACCCTGCAATGATTTTCTCAAAAATCTAAGAAGGCTACAAATCAAGGCTCGATACAATGTTAGAAACCAAGATCAAATTTGTAAAAAAAGACTTTCCACAAGAGAAAAAGAAAAAGGCAGAGGTTGCAAAAGAATGTACAAATATAATATTATTCGAATTCAATAATTACATGATAATGATTTGCTTTATAAAAGCAAAGATGCATAACTCTAATCTTATCTTGAGCAACAAGATAGCTCAACAAGATAAGGATGAAAACCTATAATCTTAGGAATTAAATAATACCTAAGTAAACTTATGCAAGTGTAATTAAATATTAATTACACCAACAACATGATGTTTTTATTGTTTTATTATCATTGTGATATGTATTGAAGAAATGGTGGATGCAGGATGGATGTGGTACTAATGATATTGTGATGTAGGATGGATGTTATTTAGAAGAAATGTTGGAGGATGGATAAAAATTTGATGTTGTTATTTACTGATCAATTTTTCTTTTTCTTTTCATAGAAGCTTCATATCTTTAACAATCCTTTTTGATATAGCAAACATATATGATGCACTAGGGTATCAATAACCATGGTAGCTTTTTATCCATTACATAGACTTTGACTTGACATACAAAGAATATTCTTGCTTATACTAGACATGCAGATACCTTGTTAGGATATATGGTTGAGTTGTGTTAAAAAAATTTGGACCAGTTACATAGAGAGGTATGAAATACCTATCATGCAACCGCTACATGAATTATCTCAAAACAACTTCCATACACCAAACAAAGAAAGTATTTTCCATGGTAGTATCACAAAAACATCTTACAAATAGAACTAACAAAAAATCGACTGTTAATACCATCATTCCTTCTTCTCTAAATCCTTGTGGACATCCTCAAGAGATCTTGGGAATGTGGTATTATGATAAATAAAAAAGATAAGACTATTAAAAGATAAAAAATGTTGCAGTATCACTTTCCATATCTATTTTGGGGTTTCAAGCTATTATCCAATGTTGATAACGTCTATTGTAGGAACATTTTATGCATTAAGAAATATCTCAGGATGTTGTTGGTGAGTTTTCAATAGATAGGTAGGTAACACTTTGGAATTGTTTTCACTTGATAGTTGTCTTATTGTTTTGATCTTCTCTTTGGAATTTTTTATTTTGATGTTTGTTTTGTTTGTTGTTTGCTTTGTCAAAGGGTGAGTGTGATAATTTGTTTATTATGGATGAAAAGTTTATTGCATTTGATGATGATGGAGGTAAGACCTTTTTTATTTTTTGAGTTTATATGATGTTATTTTTTTTTTTCAGGGGACTAACCTAGGGCCTCGAGGAATCATCAAAGATAATCCTTGCCTATGTTGTACATGTAAAGGCTCATAGTTTTCTTGGTTTGATAAGAACATGTTTTTGATCTTTTCTATTTTTTGAATGTTTTCAAATTTTTGAATTTTCTGACTAATTTGAAAGAAGGTATGATAGACACCTAAGGGGATTGACCTAAAGCCTTGGGGGCTGATAAGCCTTGCCTATGTTGTACACATAGAGACCACGTAGTTCGACTGGTGTTGACTCAAAGCATAACATGTTTTTGGGATTTTGATGGTTTTTTACTTTATTTTGATTTTGATTTATTTTCTGGATGTTTTTTATTTTTTGCTAGTTTTTGATCTCAATGGGACACACAAGGATCTAATCCGCTACTAGTTTTAGGAAGTTTCCCCTAGTTCAAGATAGGATTACCTTTTCTAAGGGATATGGATAGCGATGGTGTACAACAAGGTTCAATACCTAATTAGTTATCAAGCCATGGTTGGACACACATTTTACTATGGGACAAATGGGTGGATGCTTCAGATAGTGTTGATAGATAACGATGCAAGTCTTATTTAAATGTAAAGCCTGTTTGCAAGGTTTTCACTATGGTACATGTTCTAGAAGTGCCAAAAAAGTGGTTTTCACTTAAAGAACATTTTATTTCTCTTTATTGTTTTTCTTGCTTTTTGATTTTTTTGCTTTTTTAACTTTTTATTTTTTTTGGGTTTTTATGCTTTTTCCCGGGGTAGTCTAATGTGTTTTAAGTATAGAAATTTTTGAGATGGCTACTTTTCAGCGGTTCAGCTAAAGGTTCCCCTTCAAGAGTAGCCAATTGATAGCATCTAGAGACACATCTTTCTATGATGATGAATGATACCTAACTAGTTGGGTTCAAACTTACCTTTTCCATCTTGATTCAACTATACCTTCTAATTCTCTTTGAGTACCAAGTCGCCAATCTAAAAGTTTCTATTTTGATCTTTTTATTGTAGCTTTTTTTGATTTGATTCTGATAAACCTGAAGATGGTTTAACACTCTCAAATTCCTTTCATCTAGGAGTTCCAACTCATTCAATATGGACACCTAATACTCTTCATTGCTAACCATGCCTTTTAGTGATATTCATGGTGAGGGGATTTCAACTTCGATAGGTAAGACAACTTTAGATCCGTAGACCAAGGAAAAAGGTGTGTCCTCTATAGGTGTACAAATACTATTTTGATAAGCCCGTAGGGCTATGTTTAGTTGTAGATTCCAATCACGACCGACGTCGTTAACAGTCTTTTTTAGTATCTTCAAGATGGTTTTGTTAGACACTTCAGCCTAATCATTTCCTTGGGGATAGTAGGGCATGGAGAATTTGTGTTGGATAGAGAGCTTGGAACAAATCTCTTTGAAATATTGTTCTTAAATGGGGTCCCATTGCTTGTTATGATGGTTTAGGGAATTCCATATCGACATATTAGATAATTCAAGATGAACTTGGATGTCTATTTACCGGTGATGTAGGTTAATGGAATTTCCTCTATCCACTTCATGAAGTATTCAGTTGAAATAATAATGAAATTATTCCCATTGGAAGAGGTGGGAGAGATCTTACCTACCAAGTCTAATCCCACTGCAAAAAATGCCATGGTGTCATGATAGGTCTTAGCTCATGTGCTAGTGCATGAATGAGGTCATTGTGTTGCTAACATTGGTGACATTTTCTTGTGTAGGCAATAGCTTCTCACTCCATAGAGGACCAATAGTATCATATTCTTAGTAACTTTTTTGCTAGGTTAGGTCCACTAGAGTGGGACCCACAAACGCCTTCATGTACCTCTTGCAGGTCAATTTGTGCTTCTTTTGCATCAAGACATCGTAGTAAAGTACCCTCTAAACTTGATGATATAAGGTATCTCCTAGGATTGTGAATCAAGAAGTCCTACAGGCAAAGGTTTTCTATTGGGTGGTTTTCAAGTGAGGGGGTATGATACCATGTTGGATATAGTCAAGCGTATCATGGTACCATGGTGAGTTAGGACAAAAAAACACACACTAGTTTTAATTTTGGGATATTGAATGCTAGTATTAAGAGCTTCTCCACAAGGAATTAATACTTAGAAATGTTTTGTGGGATGTCAAGGAGCAAACCTATCAATGCGATAGTGTCAACTGGTCTATTGTTGATTCGAGGAATCTATTCAAAGGTGATGGTGAAAAAATATTATTTGAAACTATCCACGATTCTTTTGTATGGAATCAACTTGTCATCCTTTGTTTGATACTCATCATTTACTTACCTGATTACTAGTTGAGAGTCTCCATAGACTTGTAGTTCTTCTATCCTCCATTCGATGGCCATCTTCACTCCTGTGATTAGTGCTTCATACTCCAAGATGTTATTTGTACATGGGAAATAAATTTTGTAAGCCTTAGGTATATTATCTACCTATGGTATGAGAAATAAGATACCTGCTCCTAAGTTGTGTTGAGTGTGGGACCCATAAAGTATAAGGTCCAACGAATTGTCTATTTTGTTAGCAATATGCTTTCATTTGGGAAGTCTATTGTGAGAGGTTGGTGATCTTCCATTGGTGATTTTTCTAGTTGATCTGCTATGATCTATCCTTTGATGGATTTCCTATCTACATACTCTATGTCAAACTCGCTCAGTATCATCACCCATTTAACAATCCTTCCTGTTAGAGCTGCTCTTGCCAATAGGTACTTTAGTGGATCTACTTTTGAGATTAGCTTTACTTTTCTATTCAAGATATAGTGTCTCAACTTCTATGCCACAAAGATGATAGAGAGACATGCTCTTTCTATGGGAGAATAGTTCAATTCATAGCCCACCAGTGTTCGGCTGATGTAGTAGACTTCTCTTTCCTTGTTATTATCATCTAACTCTACTAAGAGAGATCCTAATGTTGTTTGTGTTGTAGACATAGAGTATCATTGCTTTATCTGGAATAGGTGGCATTAATACTGGAGTGAGTAGATACTCCTTGACTTGTTGGAATTCTTGATCACATCTACTATCCCATTTAAATGTGATGTCTTTGTGTAGATGGGTGAACTATTGACACTTGTTTGCCAATTACGCGATGAATTGCTTGATGGACTATAGTTTCCCTTGTAGACTTCTAAGCTGCTTTAATTTATTTGGAGGGTGCATCTCTTGTATAACTTTTACTTTTGCAGGATCTACTTCGATTCCTCTTCTTGATACTATGTACCCTAGTAGTTTTCTAGAGGTTACTTCGAATATACACTTTTTTGGATTGAACCTCAAGTTATAATGTTTGAGCCTATCAAACACTTTTGTAAGGTTGGTAAAATTGTCTTCTCTTTTGATGGACTTTGCTAGTATATCATCCACATAATCTTCCATAGTTGTATGCAACATATCATGAAAGATTATAGTCATTGCTCGCTAATAGGTCGCTCCTACATTCTTTAGACCGAATGACATGACATTCCAACAGAAGGTCCCCCATGCACAAGTGAATGTTGTTTTTATGTTGATCATCATGCAATATCTTAATCCGATTATATCTAGAGAATTCATCCATTAGTGACAACATTTCATGTCTCATAGTTAGGTCTATGATCATATCAATGCTTAGAAGAGGGAAGCCATATTTTAGGAAAGCCATGTTTAGATCTCGAAAGTCCATGCAAATTATTATGCCCCCAATGGGCTTTGATAATGGTACTAGATTTGAGATCCATTTTGGATAATCAATTTTTCTAATGAAGCTTACATCTAGTAGTTTCTTCAAATCTAGTTTTACGAAAAGTTCTATTTGAGGATGCATCTTTCATAGGTTCTGCTTGATAGGTTTATCTCTAGGAAATATTGCTAGGTGGTGTACAACCAATGTTGGATATAGCCTTGGCATGTTTGAATATTTCCATGCAAATTTTATCTTCCTTTCATTGATAAATAATGAGAAGTTCACCTTTTCTTCAAGATCCAGTGACATTGCATGGTATGCGATTTTGGGTGTTTTTGTTGTGCCCACATTGATTGGTTCAACTTCTTCAACTAGGAGTGTCGACTTCTCTTGATATTCAGAAACAAGGAGATTGAACTGTCCATTTTTGGGTGCCTTGAAGAGGTTTTCAACCTTAGATTCATGTTTTATTTTTCTCTTTTCAAGATCTAACAGAGCCACATCGTGGTTTTCCCTAGGGCATCTCATTTTGATTTTTACATTGTCTTTTTCAATTTTGCGACTAGAGAACACAATCTCCCCTCCAAAATATTCTTGTTGTTTGAGTTTCATGACAAACCCTTCTTTTTTATGGTATATTAGTTCAAAGTCCCATAAAATTTGCAATAGCTTCATCATTTTGGAATTGATCCAAAACAATAAATGGTGTTGTTGGTCCCAATCTATTAACTGTGGGTAGCAAAGGGGTAGGTTTTCATCACTATTTTTAAAGCTTACAAAAGTTGTTGAAATGGTCAATATGGCTCTGGCATCATTCTCCCATTGGGTATCTAGGTCATCATCGCTAGAGGTGACAAAGGAAGGAGAATCCCATTCATACTCATTAGAGTTTGATTCATAAGTATAGGATTTAAATTTAGGTTTGCTAGGTCGAGTAGGGAATATACTTATGCTAAAGCTTTCAAATAAGTCCCTAATGGGTAAATCGTTGTCTATAAGATGGTAGATATCTAATTTCTTAACATTAGTTGAAGGAGCTCCTTTCTTCAAAGAGGTACGTCCAATGTTTGGAGTTACCATGTCTATCAAACCATAGCCTAATACCATGTTATTCTTTCTTTGTTCCACTATAATAGGTTCCCATCTGCCTTGTTTGTGTTGCCCAAGGCCACCTTTTCCAGTGCATCCCATTTTTTTTAGCTAGTTGATACCCTTTATTGCTAGGATCAATTAGAAGGGGTTGTAGCTATCCTGGTTCTTCTTCGTCTTTTTTGTAGATCATTGACGAAAGGTCCTCTTTGAATATTTCCTCATCCTTCATATTTTCCTACTTGGTAATGATCGTGGGTTTGACTACCATTGTTACTGCTTGAATATGTTTAATCTCCTTAGGCCCTCCATAAACCTTTGGTGGTGGGGGAAGTATTCCAATGCAAAAGAATTGATTGAAATGATAGTTCCCATTACCTTTGTCAAGTAATTGAATCTTGGAATTAGACTTTGGTTTCTCACTTGATAGGGGTTTAGCTGAGGTTGATGGTAGTGTTGATGGATCAACATATGAGGAGTGAAATGATATATCATTACTAGTTATACGTTGGATGTTGTATTTCTCCTCCAATTTTGCATAGTAGTGGAAGGGTTCAGGATCGACATATAATGTAACCTCCTTTCCTTTGTGAGAAAATTTTAGACATTGGTGGAATGTTGAAGGAACCACTTGTCGTGGGTGAATCCATGGGCATCCTAGAACAAGGTTATATGGTGGTTCAAGGTCTAGTACTTGACATTTTTTGTTGTTGTCAGTCCTATCTGTACAAGTAACCTAATTGTCCCTTCTAAATTTCATTCTAGGTCATAAAAAGCCCTTATAGTGATTATTTTTCCCTTGTCAATTACATCATCAAAATACTCCATCTATTTAAAAAATTTCAAGGTACAAATGTTTAAACCTGCACCGTTATCTATCAATACTCTTTTGACTATATGTTTGTGGACACCAACGTCTATATAAAGGGATTGGTTGTGGAATGACTTTTTTGGAAGGCCTTTCTCGAAAAAGACTAAATGATGATTGGTCATGATTTTCAAATTGATCCAAATTGAGGTCTTTAGGGATCAATGTTTCCAAAGCTTTCTCTAGTATTTCCTTATGTGCAAGTGATAATTTCAATAGCTCTAGGATGGGGATCAAAGCAAGATTCTTCTTTAGTCGTTCCACAACACTATAGTCATTGGATGAATTAGTTGTGGGTTTAGGTGGGGCTCCTTGTATTTTGAATTTCTGTTGATGGGTAGTTACATTAAATTTAGGGTCCCTACCTTGTATAGTTAAGACATTGACCCTAGTGTCATCTGCTTGGGAGAGAGTACCTAGGATAGTGTCACCAAAGGTGTAGTTGGTGTTGTGATAGTCTTGCTCTTTTCCTTTTTCATTTTTCTTAGCATGGTGAGGGATTGGATTTGTGTAGATTTGGAGGTCTTTGTTTCCAAGATGGTGTTCGATGTCAATTTCTCCATTGTTGATTAAGTCTTGTATTATATGTTTAAGTCTCATATAGTTATTCGTTGTATGTCCCTTGATCTTGTGGAACTGACATAAGTCTTTTTCATTTTACCATGGTGTTTTAAAACTTGGCTCTTCATAGTTTGGATGATCATTGACTTTGATGAAGTTTTGTTGAATTAATTTTTGCATGATTGTCTCAAGTGTTTCTCCTAATTCAGTAAATTTCCTCCTTGGTTGGTTATATTGTCTTTGTTGTCCTCCCTGATTTGTTTGTTGGTTATCTAATTTATTATTTTAGGGATAGGTGAGTTTATTTTTTTGTACATTGTTGGGAACATAGCTTGTTTGTGCAACTTTGGGTTTATTTGGTGGTTTATTGGGATTTTTCATGTTCCATACAACTCTAGCATCAACTACTCCATCATTGGTAGCATTTTTGTTCTTGGCCCAAATCTTGGGGTTGTCATTCGAAATAGAAGGGTTTCCTTTTGAGTTGTTTAGCTTAATAACTCCCCTTTCTATAAGAGCTCTTTCAATGTGTAGTCCCTTTTCAATAGTCTCTTCAAAGTTATTGGGGCACAACATAGTGAGTTGGTAATTGATTTTTGCTTGGACATTGGAAACAAATATATCTACTAGTTCTCTATTAGGAATAGGCCACTTGCACCTACTAGTTTTATGTCTCCATCTTTGTAGGTAGGATTTGAAGGATTCTCCTTGGATTTGTACTTATCAAATTTTGGTAATTCAAAATTTTTAGGGAAGGGGATTATAGTAATAGAGCGATCCTGTAGAGTGTAGGTCTTCTTGAGTATTCCAATCTAGATGTCCAATATCTTTTGATTTAGGGCTTGTAGTTGCATGCCTACCTCTATGTTTGGTACATTTTCTTGTGGACCTTATGCGTAGTAGCCTTGTCATCCCACAGTGTTTATTTGGTCATAGGTTGGGTATTGTGGATGTATAGGACCTTGGTAATCATGTTGGGTGGAAGGAGGGTTAAGGCCTTGTTGTATGAAATGAGGATTAAGTACTTGTTGAATGTAAGGAGGGTTAAGTCCTTGTTGAATTTAAGGAGGCTTAAGTCCTTGTTGAATGTAAGGAGGATTAAGTCCTTTTTGAATGGAAGGAGGATTAATTCCTTGTTGTATGGAAGGAGGATTAAGTCCTTGTTGAATGGAAAGAGTATTATGTCCTTGTTTTATGTAAGGAGGATTAAGCCCTTGTTGAATGTAAGGAGGATTAAGTCCTTGTTGATTTTAAGGAGGGTTAGGTTGTTGTATGGAAGGATGATAAATTCCTTGTTGATTTTGTTGAAGAAGGGTACCTTGATAGTGTGTTGGTGGTACACCTTGTTGTGGTTGATTCTACTGAAGGGTACCCTGGTGGTGCGTTGGTGGTACACCTTATTTTTGGGATGAATTTTTTTGAAGGTTACCTTGCTAATGTGTTGGTGGTACAACTTGTTGTTGGGAAAAACTGTATTGAATATTACCTTGATACTATGTTGGAAGTACACCTTGTTCTTGGGATGAATTGTATTGAAGGATACCCTAATAATGCATTTGTGGTACACCTTGTTGTTGAGACAAATTATTTTGAAGGTTACCCTGGTAGTGTGTTGGTGGTATACCTTGTTGTTGGGATGAATTTTTTTGAAGGTTACCCTAGTAGTGCATTGGTGGTACACCTTGTTGATTTGGTATGTTGTTTGAAGTATCAATATATGATACATTTTAAGGAATGTATTGTCCTTATGATGGGATATTAACTGGAAAGTTTCCCATGCTTTGCATATTGTTGTTTTGTGGTATGTATTGAGATGGACCTCCTTGATTTTGTTGGGCCACTATTGCTTGCTCGATTTGGGATGGTTTCCTAAACAAAGGATTGGCCATTGGTTGTTGTTTAGGTTGATCATTACTTTATGAGAAGATAGGTGGCATGTTTGGAATCTCCACTGGTTTGGGTATCTTTCTTACAACTGATTTATCCCCTAAATGAATGGGGTGAGGATCCTTAAGGCCTTCTAAATTAAAGTCTATAGGTAATTTAGCACCACATTGTTCTAATTTGAAGAAGTATGTGTTTGGATCCTTTCTTAGCAGTTTGTCTATCAATTTAAGTGCCTTGGGATTGTTGGAGTGTTGAAAGAATTAATCCTCATCTATTTGTTCCTCAATATCCACTTCTTCTATGACCATGTCCTTGGGATTTTGATTTGACCTATCCATAATTTCTTATTGTGTATGGACTACTTCCACCTCACTTAGTGGTTGGTTTGATGTTTCTTTGAATGTTTGTTCCTTTTGAGGAGTTATAAGGTCACTTGGTCTATAACTGCATGGGTCAATTCCATTGTTTGTGGTGTTTGTTGGGGGCATACTAGTGCTACTTTTGTTTGCTTCCTTATTTTTTATGTATTGAGATCGCGTGGTTGTCATAAAAAAGCATCAAGATTTTGTGGAAGTTGGTGATTTCTAACTATGGAATAAAAGAATGTTTTATTTTGGGATTTTCTATTTTTTGAGTGTTTTGGGATTTTTTGTTTTGAAAAGGATGGTATCTATTGCCACACAGGAGGAGGTAATATAGGCCTTTTGACCACAAGATCCAATTTTTGTTCCTCTTTGTCTAGGATATTAGTTGTTTTCTCCACAGAGTTGGTGTTTCGTTTTTATCAAATATGGAACTTCTGAAACTACTGATAATGTCTATTTGTTCACCTTCAATTTGTGTGAGGTTTGGTTGTATGATAGGTGTAGTAAGATTTGATTGTTGAATTGGAGTAGTTGGTCGCCAAATGGTCATAAAGTGAGTGATGTTTGGTAAATGATTTTATTTTTGGGACTCAAAATGTTGAAAGACTTGGATCAATATTTCAATTCATTTTTCTATAGGATATGTTGTGAAGAATCTACTTGAACTAGCCTTGAGGTTCAAGCAAATATTGATATCTTAGAAGTTTGAGTGCGAGAATGATCCAAGTTATTTGTTTTGATTTTTCATCCTTAAAGTAGGTTGGAGTGTTTTCTTTTGCAAATGGATGATGGACTGATGTAAATTTTGATGTATTTTGGGAGTCTAAATGTTTTCATTCTCATAATTTTTAGCCAGTTTAAGATCTATTTTTTTTAATTTTCACCGAGAAGTAAAGAAAAAGTGATAGTCTTAGGGTGGTAGTAGTAATAATTGTCAAAAGTGGCTACGTTTAATTCAACTGTGGCTAATTCTAGAAAGCAACTGTAGTTGGATATCTCAAAAGTGGCTTCTTTTTGTAAATTTTCTATTTGGTGAATAATGCAGGAAAAAGCAGTTGTTTTGATCAAAAGCAAACAGCTTTGAATCGACTGCGACCAAGAAAATATGTCAAGTGTGGTAGGATTAAGATCAACTGTGATAATTTTAAGGTCATTTGCATTCAATTTTGCAGAAGCGGTAGGTTTTGGTACTGACTGTCAAAATCTAGAGAGCAAAAGTGGCAAGTTTTTGGTTTTCTACAGTTAGTTTTTGGCCAATAGCGGCATAAATAGAAGAAATAGTGGTTTTTTGTTCAATTTTTCTTCCAGTTTTTGTTTTGGCAGTAGCTTGGATAAATTTGCAGATTTGATGTCTCGTTTTGATCTGATTTGAGAATTTTGGCAAGTGATACAATACAACACAACAATCAAAACTATTTGACCCTAAATGTCTATAACTTTAAGCATGTTTATTTCCACAAAATCTCAAAGTTTATGGAAGGAAAAATGTTAAATCCATTCTTAATGCGACTTGAAATGTAAGCCTAAACATCTGGAAACCTTTAGAGATATTATTTTAAGATATCCTTAAGGAGAGTGCAAATATAGGAATATTTTCAAAGTATTCGCACTAAGTCCAAAGGGTTTGATGTTTGATAACCATGTTGAATTCTTGTTTTGATGTGTTCATTTTTATTCAAACAAATGTTTTATGTCCAAAGTAACCAAGAAGATTTGGCAGTTTTGTGAAAACAGTTTACGCCCTAGGGATAGGCACGTTCTTTTAGGTGGGCTTACCTCATGCCTCGAAGGGATGATTTTACATGCAACTAATGGAGAGTGTTTTAATCTCAACCATAATCGGACTTGGTAAGTAACTTCTTGAAAGTAAATTTTGATGCACCACTTCAAAGAATGTTTTTGGCTAAGAAGGTGGCTTCTACTACATTAGTTCTTAGTAATGCTCAGGGGATCCAATGCTTTGCTAGCATCCAACAAGCCACTTAAGGCTTTAACCAACTTACTTGGGGCCCTATATACTCAAGGTACCTCCCCTTTCGTGAATGGAACTGATGGCAAAGTAATCACTGATGCAAGTTGATTGGTGTTTAGCCTTGACCTTTGAGTTCTCCAACGTGGGATGTGTCTCAAAATGTAGACCCTCTAAACGTAATGCTTTTAATTAAAATAAGTGTGACACTCAAGATTCTTTTCGTCACCAAATATCACCAAAAGACATGAGGGGAGAGGATAGACACTCAGTTTTCCAAACATGAACGACACAACATACACTTCATTACAATATTATTTTTAAGCCACTTGAGTGACACTATCCAAAAACAAGGAAAATGAAATGTGTACAGGATAGCAATTTTTTGTTATGTGCACCAAAGTGAAGTATTCTAGATTTCAAGCAAGAAGATAGCAGTATGCAAATCATAATATATTTGTCCAATTTTAAGCACCAAAACTAAGTGTTTCTAACAATCCTTGTCTTAATGTGGTCAAAAAAATAACACCATTCGTTTTGTCAACATATTAAAAGCATTGGTAAAAAAAAGGATTCTATTTTATGAGCACCAAAATTGAAGTGTTGTTCTAATCTATGAAAGCTTTTAAAAGTTCTTTTAAGAACACCAAATTGAAAACATGAAAGTTTGTGGGGTTCATTTTTATAGCACCAATTTCAAAGTGTTCTAAACTAGAAAGCCTTTTTGAACGTTCTTTTTAAAGCACCAAATCAAAATATTTTTCTAAGCTAGAAATCTCTTTGAAACATTATTTTTAAAGCACCAAATCAAAATCTTTTTCTAAGCTAGAAAGCTTTTTTTGAAAGATTCTTTTTAAGCACCAAATTGAAATATTTTTCTAAACCAGAAAGCTTTTTGAAAGATTCTTTTTAAAGCACCAAATCAAAAGCATGTGAATTGTTGGGTTCATTTTTTAAGCACCAAATTAAAAAAAATTCTAATCTAGAAAGCTTTCAAAAAGTTTGACTTGGACCATTCGCCTTCTTTACAATAAAATCGTTAGTTTGTTCTTGAATAAGCACATGCAAATCCTACAATAAACAATGTTAGAACCTTTCAAACATTCAAACCAAGCAATTGTTAGCATTAAATCTAAAAAATTACTTGCAAAATTTGGATCAAAAAATAACATAGCAAAAGAAAAATTTAAATCAAAGGCGGCCCTATCATTTTTGTAAATGCGATTAGAAAAATCAAAGGTGGCCCTATTTTTGAAGCAAAAGCAGCTGGAATTTTCAAAAGAAATCCTGTTTCCAAATCAAAAGAGTTCGAAATGATAGAAGTGATTGAAAAATGAGTGATTGTGATAGAAATGAAAAAGAAACCATGTGAATTTCCTATAGCTTCTATATGAAATTTTTTCAAGTGTGTTTTCAGAACCTACAACTATTCAAAACTCACTCAAGGAAATGTTAGTGTTAAGGACGATGGTCCCATTGGGTGTGCCAGAATGTGTAAGGGGAAATCGGTATAGCATGAGATAATCAATGTAAAAGAATTAAAAAAAATCTAATTGAAAACAAGGATTTAGATTCATACATTCATACCTATTACTCATAAAATGAAGTTTTTAAGCTATTGAAATCAATTAATGAAATCCTAAGATAGCATAATGAATTCAAAAAAAAGAAAACTTTACCATCCCATGTCAAAGTGTATTCGCAATGATGTTGGATTGTTGTTGTATCAATGTGAAGCCTCTATTTGTGTGTTGCAAAAGCTTCAAGGTTGTGTGATGCTGATTAAAGATGTATGTAAAAGCTTCGAAGAAATCAATGATTAATTTGGAATTACTTCGTTGTGTAAAAGATGTCAATTCTTTGATCATTTTTTAGAAGAAATGAGGTTGTTATATCGATTTTTTGTTTTGAAATGAACGATCGAGATTGCATAGTAGAATATCCTGATCAACGACTCAAAATCATTGAGAGGAATTAGATAGGAAGAATTAGTGGATTTTGATTACATGATCAATGTAATTGATGAAATCAATTTGAGTGTTCAGTGGAATTGAGGAAATAGATGGAGCCTTCAGTGGGATTGAATAAATCATATTGAGCCTTTAATGAGATTGAAGAATAGATAAATCAGTTAGGAATAGATGGACCAGACAGCTAATTAGATTGAGCAATCGGGGGATCTTAATTTACTCAATCATGAAAGTGGGTGAAGGTAATTAATTAATTGAATCAATTAATTAATCTTTTTGAGTTGAACGTGCAATTCATGTTTGACTTTTGCAAACAAAGTTGTATTTGTTTATTTTTGACCTTTTTGAATGATGTTTGAATAATTAATTTAATTATTCATATCTAGGGGAAAGTGATTTAATTAAACTGTTAAGTGGTAATAACTCAATTGATTTAGGGAAATAGGGTAAATTAGTGGCATAATTAAATAATTGATGTTATTTAATTAATCGGGAGGAATAAAGTTAGTTTAGGGCTTTATTAAATGAATGAAATTTATTTAATTAGTCAGAAATGATGAAAAAGTGAATTAATTAAATAAAATAATATTATTCAATTAATAGAGGAAATTAGGATTTTTTATGTAATTGTTGCAAAATGCAGTGATATTAGGTGATAATGATGTCAATGATGAGAAAATGTCAATCAAATGTGCAATAAGTGTTAGGTAATTTTTACATGTCTATAGTAAGTTACAACATTGTCATTTATCATTCATTATTTATCCATTTTCCTTTGTTTGACGTAGGGTAGTAACTTTTTATCATTATGATTATAGCCATTGGTGGAGGTGGAAACATCAAAATAGGGTTTGACAAAGGAAAGACCCTATATGGAACAACCCTTATTCCCTTGTCCTTGTAGGTTGTCCGTCTAAAGTGGATTGAAGTGGATTAGAGATATGACGAGTTCAAAACCCTAAGACAAACATTCAAGCACCTTCTCTCATCAAATTAGGGAAAGATTGATTATTCATAGATTGATGAAATTTGGAAGCTGACTTTGATAGGGAATAACCTTTAGACTATGATGCTCTTATACAAAATTTGAAGCTATGAAAAACACCATTTCCAAATTAGGGAAACCTTTTCCCTATCCAGCGATTTGTGCCTCAAACATTAATGCCAAGTTCTCTCCTCTTTTCTTTCTTTAGTCTTTCTCTTTGTTTGTGCACTTCTATTTTTTTGTTTCTTATATTTTGTGAAAATTTGTCTTTTTAGCATTGTTTTACCTAGTTCACAATATTAATCACACACATACACATAATATCAATCCATCCATTCAAACAAAAAGGGAACTAAAACCCTAACCAACTATTTAGGATCTTTCTTGAGGATAATAGCCTAATAGTTTTTTTGGTTACTTTTGCTTGTTGAACATATGATGTCATTGATGTCAAAGGTGTAATGTCAAAGATTATAGTCCTTGATGTTAAAAGACACTCACTATAGCAAAGGTGTAATGTTAATAGTTTAGTGATAATTAAATGTAATTATACTATAATATTAGAGTATTTTGAGAACAATGAAGAAGACTGATGTAGTATGCTTGCAATATCATGCTTGTTTCTTTTCTATTTATGGAAGTAATCTAGAAGTCTTAATCTAAAATGGTGGAGGTTAATTACTTAGGCAGAGAGATTTTTCTAGCAACATGTTCACAATCTATATTTATTCTTGGATGTGAGTTTTGGTCTATTGTTTGCAAGGAGAATATGTATACACTTTTTCCATCTTATTCTAGTGTTTTTGGAATTTATGTTCAACAGGATTTTTTTTAAGTGACAGTTGGGTCACTATGTTGGTTGATTAACTAGTGGTTGTTCCAAAACTATGTCAACAAATTGTAGCATGTGGCTTCTAAAGGTAGTGAAAATGAAATATGTCCTAGTTAAGATCTTTGAAGGAAGTGAATGAAATCATGTTATTTTGGTGGCATCAAATTTGATTTAGGACCTACCCACTACACATTTTCATGTAAATTTAAATTTAGGTCCACCTTAGCCAACCTAGTTAATTGGAGATGGTGTTACGGGACTCCTAGCTAACATGAAATGTTGTTAATATAATGGGAAGTATATAATCATCATAGTTTAGATCTCACTGATAGGAATGCATGTATGTATGTATGTATGAGTATGATTGAGAGAAATTATACGTACACAAGTGTTAATCCAATTGATATAATGGGAGATCCATCTCAATCATTGTGTGTCATCATCAGAAGATCATAAGTTATGTGAGAGAGGGTTTGAAGCAAGTTTGTATCTTGTGTAAGCTTTGTAATCAACATTAAAGTTTTGCAAGCTTTATCATTGTATTTTGGTAAGACTGGTGTCTTAATTTTTGAGTTGGTGATAAAATATTTCTATTAGGGATTGGTGTCTTTGGTAGGTTGGTGCCTACTTCATAATTCTAACTAAATCATTATTTTTGTGAGGCTATATTTGAATAGTAGCTCCAAGTAGCTCTTCTCACTATGTTCTTTCCTATTCTAGATTTTTGCGTATATCTAGTGTTCATTTTGTGAATGTTTGTTTCTATGTTTATTTTTTCATGTTTGGAGATGCATGTTGAATTAATGAGTTTTAATTAGATCTATTATACTTATTCCCCCCCTCTCAATATATTATGTTCTCTTCAATTAGTATCAGATCCAAGTTCCTTTGAAGAAGCTAAACAACTTTAGGTAGATTCAAGATGGCACACTCAATGTCTCAAGAAGGATTGTCTTCAAATAAGGCACCACTTTTTAATGGATCTAATTATTCCTTTTGGAAAGTAAGGATGGAAGTATATTTGATGGCCCTAGGGTTTGAAGTGTGGAAATCAGTTGTGGAAGGATATGAGATCTTTGAAAGTCCTCCAAGAGATCAGGGAAAAAAGGCTTGTGAAAACAATGCTAAAACAAGGAATACAATTTTATGTGGTTTATATAACTCTAAGTTTGTGAAGATCATGCATTGTAGGACAAAAAATGGAATGTGAAGTAAATTTCACAATATATATGAAGGTGATGAAAAGTTCAAACAAGCAAAGGTTCAAATTCATCGAGGTCAGTTTGAAAGTCTGAAAAATGAAGGAAGAAGAAAAAATTGCCACATGCTTTCTTTGGGTTGATGAGGTTGTCAATTCTATCATAGGTCTTAGTGAAGAACTGGAAGAAGGTATCTTTGTGAAAAACATACTTAGATCCATTCACAAAATTTTTATGCAAAATTTGTTGTTGTTGAAGAAGATAAAGATCTAAGTACTCTAACTATGGATGAATTACATGGAATTTTGATTGCATATGAAACGAGAATTGAAAATGAAAATCTTGTAACAAAAGAGGTTGCATTCAAAGTGTCTAAGAAGCAAGATTATTTATAATTAGAATTTGGATCGGATCTAAAAGAAGCAAACTTTTTCAGGGAGTTATAGAGAGGCTCTAGAAAGTATAAAGGTAAGTTTCCTTACAAATATTTCAATTATGGTGAAGTGGGGAATTTCATGGCTAAGTGTCCATATAAGGAATCTAACAATGATGAAAATAAATCATTTTAAAAAGAAAAAAAGATTCAAAAGAATAAAAAAAATTATTTAGCAATGAGGAAGGCTACTCATCTAATGATGATGAGGTCCTCTAGAAATGAAGGAAAAATGGATATATTTAAAGCTATGGAAACCTCTGAAGATGATGCAGAAATAAAGTCCAAAATTGAAGATGATGCAGAAGTATACCTTGTGGAAGAATTACTCCGTGGTAGTAAGGAGATTAAAAGGATATAAATAAAATAATTGTAGAAGAAGTGAAATCCAAAGAAAAATTATCTCAAAGTCTTGAAGAGGCGGAGAAAATGATCATTGATCTAAAGATTCAAGTAGAAGAGTCAAAGAGGATTGAAGAAGTTCTGATTGAAAAACTACTATCAAGAGACAAGGACTATGAAAAACTTGAAGCAAAAATTGTATCATTGAGAAAATATCTTGAGAAAGTAAATCATTAGCTGAATCTGAAGTTTGGAAAAAGCATAGAGATCTTGGATCAGATAATAGAAAGCCAAAGATCACTACATACCAAAACTAATCTTTGTTTTACTGATGAGTAGAAGAGTAAGGTGATTGAGTAGATTATGAAGTCTGTTGTTGATAATCTAGAAAATAATAACTCCAAAAGTTCAAATTTTGAGAAATTTGTAACAATATATGAAAGAAAGGTGGTGAATGATGGTTTCATCCAAGTGCACAAACAAAATAAAAGGTCCGAAAGACAAGATTCAAGAGGAAAAGGATACAATACCAAGTTTCATCATTCTTTTTTTGGTTACTATTTTAATTGTAATCATTTTTTGGAAGTTTGTGTTGTCATTGATATCAATAGATATTTGTTGTTGTATTGATGTCGACCCATGGAGATTCTTTGATTGGTTGTATTATGTTTTCATTAGTAGTATTATTGATGACAACCTCTAGTGTTTCTTTGATGAGTATATGTTTGTAGATGTTCAACCTCTTGTGTGGTTTAGATGATAAGAGGAGTGTTGACTATTTTGAGATGGTGTTTTTGGTGCTTGGTTTCCAAGTGATTTTGAGAAAATTTGAATAAAAGAGGAAACATTGTGTTAAAGAGTGTCTAGTATGGTAGAATGGTGTTCAATGTTTTTCTCTATATTTCTTCATGGTTAAAGATCTTCTTGTGTGATTTGGATATGTTGATCAGAGGTGTTCAAAGGTGTTATATCTAGAGTTTCAGATTTTGGCTCATTCATCAAAATAAGTTGTGTTCACCAGTGTGTGAATTGTGATGTAGTTTTCTATGGGATAAATAGTTTTTATTTGCATTTCTTCGTGTTGTGGTTTCTAGTTTTGTGGATCTATAAGTGTGCTTATATTGTTCATATCTATCTTTAGTCTGAGTTGTTTGAGTTTTGGTGCTTTGCAAGGTTGGATTTATGTGTTGCAATGTGTGGAAGGTTAACTACGCATACACAATGATTATGTTTTTCAGGTGTACGTTGTTGCAAAGGATTTATTGAATTTTAGGGTGTTGATGGAATATTCCAGATTATGTTTAAGTGATGTGTGTGGTATGTGATTTGTCTTTAGATTTGAAGAAGTGCATACTTAAATGTTTAATGGTGCTAACATAGGTTTGACTGACTTTGGGTGTTTACACTATTTGTGGATATGCTTTGGTGTTTTTGGAAGCATGGTGTAGCATGTATATGTGAATTTAGGTCTGAATTAAGGTGTGATGTGGTCTACCTTCATTCCTCTCCATCGCAGGAATGTTTTGGTACTGACCTAATTTGAATTTGTACGTTTGAGGTGCATAACCGACCTTGAAAGTTGTTTCTAAGGTTGTGAATGGTATAAAGGAAGGGTGAATTGCTAGAGAATAGTGTGTAGATGTGAGGATGTGTTAAGATAAAAATTTAATTAGATGTAGTAATCTAAAGTGTGAGCTTAATTCCTATGAATTCAATGCAGTGAGCAGAAGGGTATACATTTGTAGAGTACCTAAAGTTTCTAATAGTAGTTAGATAGAGGTTACTAATGGTGCAAAAGTTGTAGTGGTGGACACTCTTTATTTCTCTAAGATGGATGTATCATTGTAATAGTCTTCTATCTTCTTCTTTATAATCTAGTAGTGAGCCCTTCTTTCTTTTGTGCAATGAGCCCTCCAATAGTGAGCCTATTGTATTTTGTATTATAATTACTTTAAATTGTGAGATAATCCTCACTGTGGTTTTTTCCACATAAATCTGGTGTTCTCATGTGTTTGGATGTGTTTTCATTATTGTTTCTCATGTTTATATTCTACTAATGCATGATAAAGGTTTATTGTTTGTTAAGGGTTTAAGGATTAATATAGTTTTGAATGTTAACGAGGGTTTTGAAGTTCTAATGTTCAATTGATTCACCCCCTCTAAGTTGTCTTGTGCATTAATCAATTGGTGTCGGAGCAAGGTTCCTTAGAATAAATATTAACTGCTCGAGGTAGATATGGGATGGTGAAAAAGAAGGAGGCTCCTCTATTTGATGGATTAGATTATGCATTTTGGAAAACTAGGATGGAAGGTTTCCTTGTATCTCTAAGGTATGTAGTTTGTAAGTATGTTAAAATTGGATGTGCAATGTGTGCAAATGGTTCGAGCATTGATGATAAGATAAAGGCATATGACAACAATAGAAAAGAAAGGCATGCTCTTTTGAGTGGTCTTTCTAATTCAAAAATTGTGAAAGTTATGAGTCTTAAAACTGTTGGTGAGATCTAGAAAAAGTTGGAAAGTATCTATGAAGGAAACGATAAGGTCAAGCAAGCAAAGATGCAAAATATGAAGACTAATTTTGAAACCCTAAGGATGAAAAAAGATGGAGACATTATAGGCTACATGCATAGAGTGGACAAAGTTATCTATTCCATCAAAGGCCTTGGTTGAAAACTTGAAGAAGATGAGGTGGTAAATAAGGTATTAAGAACTCTTCCTAAATCTTATAGTCATAAGGCTTCTATTATTGAAGAAGCTCAAAATTTAGATCATTATTCTAGAGATTAGTTGTTTGGTGATTTAACTACTTTTGAATTGAGAGAGTTTGGTCCAAGTGGTTCAAGAAAAGAGACTTCTTTTAAACTTGGCAAAGTAGAGAAGAATGAGGAATCTGATCTAGATGAGTTTGATAAGCTAGAAGCAAAATTTATGAGGAGATTAAAAAAGGGCATTGAAAAATACAAAGGTAATTTAACTTTCGAATCTTTCAATTGTTAAAATATAGGTCATTATGCTTCAAGATGTCTAGTCAAATCTTCAAATGAAAAATTTAAGGAGAATAATGGTAAATCAATTAAGAGAAGTTATTATGTTAAAGAAGATGTCATTATATTTGATGATGAAGTTGATTACTCGAATGATGAAAATGATGATTTTTTTTTCATGGCTCTAAATGTTGGAACTAATTATGCTAACTATGAGAGATGTATGAAGGAAGTTGCTCTAGAATCAGGTTATAATAGAACTCTGGTGTCTACTTTTCATTCTTGAGAGGACAAAAACTATTGGATTGTTGATAATAGATGCTCAAATTACATGACAGGTGATAAGAGTAAATTTGTTAAACTTGAGAAGTTTGAAGGTGGTCTTGTTAAGTTTGGTGACTATTCATCTACTAAGATAAGTGGAAAAGGTTCAATCATTTTTTATGGAAATAATAATACAAATCATGATCCTTCTTTTAAGGGTCTCTGGCATATTATTCTAAGTGTAGGAAAAATGTGTAGCAAAGGATATAATCTTGTATTTCAAGATGGTGGTTGTGAGATCAAAAAAGGCTCCAAAACTCTCGTTGCTACAAGAAGGACAAATGGAAATGTTTATCAACTTAACGGTTCTAATGGTATGTGCTTTATGACTCAAATCAATGAAATTTGGATATGACATAGAAGAATGTGTCACATCAATTTTGATAGCCTAGTTAGAATCAACTTTGCTCAAGCTATGAGAGATCTTCCAAAGATTACAAAGACTATAAATGTAGTTTGCAAGGAATGTTAATTTTGGAAGCAAACAAGAAAAAGGTTCAATTTCAAGGAATATTCCAATGCAAGACCTTTGGAGTTGGTGCATACAAACCTTTGTGTACCTACAAGAACAAGAAGTTTTCAAGGTGGAAGATATTTCATGTTATTGATTGATGATTACTCTAGAATGACTTGGGTAACTTTTCTCAAAGAAAAATCAAAAGCTCTAGATAATTTTAAGGTATTTAAAGATATGGTTGAGAATGAAATGGACATGACAATAAAATTTTTAATATCTAATAGAGGTGGAGAGTTCACCTCCAATGAGTTTAATAGTTTTTGTGAAGATCATGGAATAAATAGACATTTGTTAGCTCCTAGGACTCCTCGACAGAATGGAGTGGTAGAAAGGAAGAATCAAACTGTTCATGAAGAAGCAAGGACAATGACGAAGGAAGAAAATCCATCATATGTCTAGTGGAGAGAAGAAATTCATATTGTAGTCTGCATACTTAACAGGGAACAAGCAAGGACAAACAATTCAAAGAATCCCTATGAGTTGTGGTATGGAAAAACTCCTACTGTCAAACATTTCAAAGTGTTTGGAAGAAAGTTCTATATTAGAAGAGATGAAAACTTAGGAAATTTTGACGAATGATCAGATGAAGGAATATTCTTTGGGTAATCTACAAAAATCAAGGCTTACCAATGCTAAAAAAGAGGCTAAAAAGGATCATTAAAAGTGCAAGTTTCAAAGTGTATGAAGACTTACATAAAATATCAGTATTTATATAAGGATATGAATCAACTGAGTCCTATTGCAGAGAAGAAGAGACAAATGATGGTAAGGAAAAAGAAGTGTAGGTTGAAGAGGAAGAAGCTCTGAAAAGGATCCCTAAGACCCCTAAGTATGTGTAGAAGAATCGTTCTAAAGATCAAATCATTGGTGACAAAAGCAAAGGTGTATTAACAAGAAGAAAGGCTACTATGATAGAAGAACATGTAAATTTATGTTTACTTTCCAAAGTTGAACCTAAAACGGTGATTGAGGCATGTAAAGATGAATTTTGGATCAAGGCTATGGAAGAATAATTGATGCAAATTGAGAAGAACTAGACTTGGGAACTTGTCCCAAGACTAGTGAACAAGAATGCAATTAGAAATAAGTGGGTATTTTAGAACAAGCTGAATCAGAATGGAGAAGTTGTTAGGAACAAGGCAATGCTTGTGTGTAAAGGCTACTCACAAGCATATGGAATGGAATTCAAAGATACATTTTCTCTAGTGGCAAGGATGGAGGCTATTAGGATGTTTTTGGATTTTGCAACACATAAGGATTTCAAAGTTTATTAGATGGGTGAGAAGTCTACATTCTTGAATGGTGAGTTGGAAGAAGAAGTTTATATTGAACAAATGAAAGGATTTTAGTTATTAGATAATCTTAATATAGTATGGAGATTGAATAAGGCATTATATGGGCTCAAGCAAGCTCCCAGAGCTTGGTATGAAAGATTGGATAGGTACTTGTTGTAGAAGGGATTCAATAAAGGTACTACATATGGAAATATTTATTTTAAAGTTGAGAAAGATTAAATTTTGATTGTGGTTGTGTATGTTGATGATATAATATTTGTAGGAAATGAATAAATGTGCAATAAATTTGTAGAATATATGCAAAATGAGTTTGAAATGTCAATTTTTAGGGGGATGAATTTCTTCCTTAGACTATAAATCAATCAGATAGAAAAATGAATATTCATATCATAGTCAAAGTATGTTAAGGAAATGTTGAAGAAGCTTGGAATGGAAGACTCTAAATCGATATGTACTCCTATGGTTACTGGCTGCAAGTTGAGTAAGAGTGAAGAATATCCTAAGGCTGATCAAAGCAAGTATATATCAATGATTGGAGGACTATTGTATCTAACTATTACCAGACCAGATATCATGCATGTAGTTTTTCTTGTGGATAGATTTCAAGAAGATCCTAGAAAGTCGCATGTGATAGCAATAAAAAGAATATTCAAATACTTGAAAGATACTCTAGAACATGTTTTTTGGTATCCATAGGATACCAATTTCTCTCTAAGTTCTTATATAGGTGCATATTGGGTAGGTTGTGTGGATGATAGAAGAAGTATGTAAGTGGTGGTGCTTTCTTTCTTGGAAGTAGGTTGGTGTCTTGACTAAGTAAGAAGTAGGATTTAGTGTCATTATCTACTATAGAGGCAAAATACATTGTTGCAGCATCATGTTGCACATAGGTGTTGTGGATGAAGAAAAAATTGAAGGATATTAGAGTGGTATATGATTAACCTATTTCTATCTTATGTGACAATACAAGTTCTATCAATATTTCAAGGATAAAGCACATCTCAATCTAGTATCACTTTCTAAGAGAAAAGGTTCCAGAGAATGAGGTGAAATTGGAGTATGTCCCTAATAAAGATTAGGTTGTAGATATCTTCACAAAGGCTCTTCCTAAGGATACATCTCAGGGAGAAGTTAGGGGTTATTTCCCCTCCTTTCGATTATATAAATAAGGTTATGCATCGGTCCAATAGATTTCGAGATTCATTCCTTGTTCTAGACTAATGTCGGTGGCTACCTCTCAGGGGAAGTAGGTAGTGGCATTATTGGTTGTAGTCAGGGGGAGTAAGTGTTTCCATTGTGTTGTATGTTGGTGCTATTAAAGGAAGTGAAAGATGAGGTTGTAGAGTAGTTGTTGTCCCTTATAGGTGTTGCCCTTGGGGGAGAGAAAGTATATGTGATTGATGTCAAAGGGGAAGAAAAGTAAAGAAGACATGTGTTCCCCTTTGACATTGATGTCAAAGGGGGAGAGATTTAATAGAGAAACAATATGAATAAAGGGGGAGTTAATTACTATAAAAGAGAAAGAGTTGGAAAGAGTTGATGCTCGTGTAAGGGGGAGCAGTGTGCACTAATGTGCAGTATATGTTGTTGATCAGAGTTGTTGGTTATTGTTGATGGTTTTTCATATCATGTGTTTCCATCAATGACAAAGGGGGATATTGTTGTAAGTTTGTGTTGTCATTGATGCCAATAATTTTTTTTTTTTTGCATTGATGTCAACCTATGGAGATGCTTTGATTGGTTGCATTATGTCTTCATTAGTAGTATCACTGATGCCAACCCCTAGTGTTTCTTCGATGAGAATATGTTTGTGGATGTTAAACCTATTGTGTGGTTAAGATGATAAGAGGATTTTTGTGGATGTTGATATGGTGTTTGTGGTGCTTGGTTTCCAAGTGCTTTTGAGAAAATTTGAATAAAAGAGGAAACAATGTGGTAAAGAGTGTTCAGTATGACAAAGTTGTGTTTAGTATTTTTCTCCACATTTCTTCATGGTTGAAGATCTACTTGTGTGGTTTAGATATGTTGATTAGATGTGTTATATCCATATTTTTAGGTTCTAGATCATTTGGTAGAAGAAGTTGTGTGAACAATAGTGTGTGAACCATGATGCAATGTTGTCTAGGAGAAATAGTTTTGCTCTGTCTTTCTTCACATTGTGGTTTCTAATTTTGTGGATTTGGAAGTGTGCTTATATTGTTCATATCTATCTTTAGTCTAAGTTTTTTGAGTTTTAGTGCTCCACAAGGTTGGATTCATGTGTTATAGTGTATGGAAGGTTAATTGGGTGTACATAATGATTATGTATTTCAGGTGTATGTTGTTGTGAATGATTTGTTGGAATTTAAGGTGTTGATGGAATATTATAGATTATGTTTAAGTGTTTTGTGTGGTCCATGAGTCATATTTGTATTTGAAGAAGTGTGAACTTAAATGTTTAATGGTGTTAACATAGGTTCGACCGACCTTGGATGTTTACAGTAATTGTGGATATGCTTCAATGTTTTTGGAAGTGTGGCATGGCATGTATATGTGGATTTAGGTATGAGTTAAGGTTTGATGTGGTACACCTTCATTCCTCTCCACTGTGGGAATGTTCTTGTGCTAACCTAATTTGAATTTGCATGTTTGAGGTGCATAGCTGACCTTGAAAGATTTTTCTAAGGTTGTGAATGGTATAAAGGAAAGGTGAATTATTGGAGAAGAGTGTGTAGATGTGAGGATGTGTTGAGATGAAAATTTAATTAGATGTAGTGATTTGAAGTGAAAGATTAATTCCCTTTAATCCAATGTAGTGAGAAAAAGGGTTTACATTTGTAGAGTACCTAAAGTTTCTAGTATCAGTGAGTTGGAGGTTATTGATGGTATATAATTTGTGGTGGTGGATATTATTTATTGCTCTAAGATGGATTTCTCATTATAACAATCTTCTATCTTCTTATTTCTAATTTGGTAATGAGCCATTTGAGCCCTCTGATAGTGAGCCTATTGTATTTGATATTGCAATTACTTTATATTGTGAGCTAATCCTCACTGTGGTTTTTCCCTTTTGATGCAAGAGCATCCCTGGTTGTAAAGCAATCCTATATCAACCAAAAACATTTTGTTTCTTACATTTCATTTTGCATTTCACTACATTATCATTTCTCAGCTCATGAATCAGGATATAGCATCAACATGAGTTTATCTACATCATACCCAAATTTGAGATTATTTGCATTTGTCTACAAAATGTTATCGCTCTCAAAATTTCACTATAATTCATAGTCAAAGCATTTGGGGCTTACCTAGTCCATTTTTCATAGTGTAGACCTATTCTAGAGTGAGTGGAGTTTAATGAGACATCATACAACAATTTTGGGTCCAAGGGGATCTTTCTTGGAGATTCATAATTTACTTTTAATTGATTGATGTATTACCTTTCATGTTTTAAGTTTGGCCTTCACATTTGATCATCTATTGGGGTTTTGTGAACCCTTGAGCTAACACAGACCTTTATTGGAGCTAGAGAATCATATTTAAGATCATTTTCAATTTGTTATAATCAATAATTAGGAGAGTAGTTTAGGATTTTATGATTTAGAGTTCAAAAATTTCACATTCCCCGTTATGGGAGTGTAATAAGGCATTTGGCTAGTTGTAATGTTGAATTCCCTTGTGGCAAGCCTGTGAGCCCTAGTTATTCCCCATGAGGCATATGATGCATGCAAGATTTCCAATTAAATAAAGATCTATGTTTGCAAAATATTTCCTTATGTTATTTCCATTGTGTTGACTTTAAGCTACATGGTTGGAAAGTTCCTTTTGGATCCTCCATTTGTTATTGCACCAAGTGGTATCAAAGAAAGTTTGTGAGTCTTAAAGGCATTCCTTGTGTTGAACAAATTTCCAGCTTGAGGAAAATTTCATATGGTTTCAACCGATCACCAATTGTTAGACAATTGAAACCCTTGTATCCAGATCATTGAATTGAGGAAATTGCACTAGATTCAAGGAGAGAGAGATGCCACCAATGAGAATGCCTGCTATGGTGAATGTTGTTAGAAGAATGGATGAAATGTTGGAAATGATGTGAGCAATGTGAGTCTAATTAGATGTTGAAGAAGATTGAAGGCGAGGTCTAAACCCTTAACATGAGGATGAAAGTGATGGTGACCTAGATCTGTTGGATGTTGTGGTTGTGTTGCTGATATGTGGTTGTCATTGATGTCAACACTATTAGCATTGTTGTAGTGAAGGTTGTATATGTCAAGGATATTGAGAAAATTGTTAAAGGAAGAGTTGCAGGTTGCCAGTGGAATAGTGAAGGTCATGAAGGTGTTTTGTTCTGTATGTTGAAGATTAGTTGATGTGGACTAAAGGGTTTATTTCTGAGAGTATCTCGTTCATCTACTAGAATTTTCAGAGGTCTATGTGAGGATTTGATCGTGCTATGAATGATTGTGTTCTGATAGTGTTTATGTGGTCTATGTCAGTGTTCCTAATTGAAGTTTATGTGATTCTAGTAATTTATATTTATGCAGATGCTTCTCAATTAGTTCTTGTTGTTTGTGGATGCTTCTAGATCATTCTCTATCTTTTTTCTACGTCTGCATTGATCAGGGTGCTCATGGTCGAAGATTTTTCTCATGTGTTTGGGTTTTCATGTTCTTGGCCGACATGATGGTTGTAACGTGTTGTGGATCCTTGAAGATTAAAATTTGAATGTTTGACACGCTCAAGGATACTTTTTTGGGTCACATCATAATATTGGCTGACAGTGTATGATTCACATTAAAAATTTATTTCTAAATTTGGGCCAACATTGTAAACTTGTTTTATACTTTTGGACGACGAAGTTGATGCAATTTCATGTTGCGGATATATAAGAGTGTTTGTTTGAGAAAATTTAGTGTGTGCATGGTGTGAAGGTAATCCATAGAAAGAGAAAGTGTGTGAAAATTGATTTATTCATTCGATTGCAAAGTAGAGTGTGAAGAATTTTGAGCAAAGTGTGAAGAAGGTTTTTTGTGCTTAACTAGAACTGTAATCAGGCTTGTGTAGAAGCTATTTTCTCATTTCATACCCTGCGGATCTAATCCATATTGCATTGTATTCCTTAGGAAGTGAGCCCTCTTGTATTTGAGCAGTGAACTCTAGGTAGTGTGCCTGAATGCATGTGCATTCCCATTATTTTTCATTATACTTTTAATAGGGTATAATATTGTGGACTAACATCCACTGTGGTTTTTCCCCTAATAGGGTTTCCACATAAAAATCTTGGTGTTCTCTATGCTTCTAATGTGTTGATTGTTTATGAGTTGTTTTTCATTCATCAGATCTGAGATTAAGTAAAGGAAAGTTTGAAAAGTTTAAATATTCTGTGACAACTGATTCACCCCCCCTCTTAGTTGTTTGTCCTTGTTTTTCCAACAATTGGTATCAAATTAGGTTCCTCTGAAGAATTTTAAAAGCTTGAGGTGATCCAAGATGGAATCATACAAGAAGGACAGTCCTAGATTCGATGGAACCAACTACTCACTATGGAAAGCTAGGATGAAGTGTCATTTGAGGTGTATTGGTGAACCCTTCTGGAAGATTACAAAGAATCCATATGTTATTCCTCATAATGGTCCTTCCACTATTGATGAGATTAAAGAGGCTGAGAATAACGTCAAGGCTATTGAAGCTTTGTTGAGTGCACTGACAGATTTAGAAATGACAAATGTGTTAGGTATGAAGATAGCTCATGAGATTTGGACTAAGCTGGAAACTTTGTATAAAGGAGATGCACATGTGAAGATGGCTAAGCTACAAATTTTGAAAGGTAAGTATGAAAACTTGAAGATGGGTGAAGATGAAAATATTTCCTCTTTTATGTAGAGAGTAAATGAACTATTGATGGGTATTAGATGTGTCAGTGGTACCTTGGAAGAGGAATAAATTATAGCTAAAGTACTCAAATCATTTCCTCCCTCTTACAAAGCAAAGGCTCATGCTATTGAAGAATTCGGATTAGTGACAAATATGACAAGAGATACACTAATTGGTAAACTTGTTGGTTTTGAGTTGAGTGAATTTGGTGAATCTATTCCCAAGACTGAATTTGCATTTAGGGCTTATGTATCCGGAAGAAACAAGCAAAGATATGATCCAGGAGAGTGTTCCAGAAATTCATTCAAGTATGAGGAATAAATGAAACATCTTGAAGATGAAGAAAGAGAAGTAGAAGAGTTGGAAGCATTGATTGTGAAGAAAGAAGGCAAAGGAAAAGGTAAGTATAAAGGAATGTTACCTATTAAGTGTTTCTCTTGCAATAAAATAGGTCATTTTGCATCAAGATGTCCTGAAAGAGTTCCTAGGTCTAAGCCTAACAAACCTAGATTTCAAAAGAAATGTTACTATGCTGAAGAAGGAGTGATTGATGAAGACTCTGATAAAGAAAATGGAAATGAAGATGAATGGATGTTCCTTGCTATCAAGGAAAATGGTCTGGTGGATACTGAATCTACTAAAGTTGAGAAAGCTCTTGTAGCCCGAATTGAAGAAAAGGATGAGTGAGTTATTGACAGCGGATGCTTACATCATATGATTGGTGACAAAAGAAAATTTGTAAGTTTAGAGAAGTATGATGGTGGGGTTGTAGGATTTAGAGATAAAAATGTTGGTTTGATTCATGGTAGAGGATCTATTTGTCTTAGTGGTAAGCATAACATTGATGATGTCCTTTATGTTGAAGGTTTGAAGCACAACCTATTGAGTGTTGGACAGATGGTGGACAAGGGTTATGAACTTCAGTTCAAAGGTGGAAGATGCAGGATACTTGGAAGTTTTGGAAATGTAATTGCTTCAGGTAGAAAGACAAAAAGTAATATTTTTCTCCTGAATGCTACTAGTGAAAGTTGTTTAATTGCTCAAGTAGATGAAAGCTGGTTATGGCATAGGAGGTTGTTTCATGTGAATTTTTATAACATTGTCAAAGTAAGTTCCACTCAAGTAGTAAGAGATTTACCGAAGCTAGTGAAGCCTCCTAACACAATTTTCAAGGAATGTTAGATGGGAAAATAGACTCGAGTTTCTTTTCAGAGAAAACAACATCATTCAAATGGATTACTAGATCTGGTGCATACTGATCTATGTGGTCCCTCCAGAGTCAGAAGTCTTCATGGAGAAAGGTACTTTATGCTGCTTATTGATGATTACTCTAGAAGTATATGGATTGCTTTCTTAAGAGAAAAATATGAAGCATTGGAGAAGTTTCAAAGTTTCAAAGCTATGGCAAAGAATGAGAAAGGTTTGAAAATAAAATGCTTAAGGTCAGATAGAGGTGGTGAGTTCACCTCCAGGTAGTTCAATTCTTTCTGTGAAGAGCATGGAATCAGAAGACAGTTAGCTGCTCCTTGAACCCCTCAACATAATGGAGTTGCAAAGAGAAAGAACAAAACAATTCTGGATGCTGCTAGAATAATCATGATTGAAGGAAATGTGCCTCACATCTATTAGAGTGAAGTTGTAAGCACTATTGTATAAACTTAAAACCGGGAAAATGTAAATGGTAATTCTGGTAAGACTCCTTTTGAACTATGGTTTGGTTATAAGCCTACTGTTAAATATTTCAAGATCTTTGGAAGCAAGTGTTATATTAAGTGATGCAGAGTGGCAAGGGAAGCAATACCTTTTTCCAATAGCTTCTCTAAATGCACACATCAACTTCACTATTCCTTCCAACAAGAAACTTGATCACCCAATTCAACTCACACAACCAGAAATGTTTGAAGGACTTGGGGATGCTATGTACACTCTCAAAATTTTAAAACAAGACCAAATAACCTGACTTTACACTCAAAAGCTCCCATTCTCTCATCACTCTTACACAAGCCCATGCAACCTTGCAACATTGCCAAATAGGACAGTCAAAATAAAAACTTATTAAAGGCATTAACTAGGCAATGAAATCAGGTTTTAGACTTCTAACAAGATCCCCCACAAGTTCCCAAAAGCACAGGATCAAACACCCAAAGCAAATGTATCAAAAGATTGATTTACAAGCCATAAACAAGGCTTAACTAGGCATGTACAAGGAAGCTTTCAACTTGTCAAGGCACACCCCAACACCCCTAATGCCCTTAATGGACTCCAACAAGTTCCCCAAGACCCCTTTCACATGTTTCATTCATTCCATTTCTTTAAAATACTCAGAAATCAAAAGAAAAGCTTACAAATGATCATTTTCTGGACTGTTTCAAGGTAAAACCAGAGCTAGGGCATCACATAACTTTTGTAAAACTCCATTTTTCAATATGAAACAAATTGAAGAATGTAAAAGAGTCCTAAATCTACTAATCCACCAGTTTTTAGATTTTTCCCATGGTGGAAATGGGAATTACATCCATTTTGGTGACCAAACCCTTGTTTTGCAAGTTTTCAGACCCACTTTCACTAAAATTAATGTAACTTATTCAATTCTTAATGAAAATGAGTCAAATCACCACCAAAAGAAAGTAGACTCTGCCCTATTTCAAACCATTACAATTTTGAGTCTGTAAAATTATTTACCAGGCCGTACCAAGCACGTGATCAGGAAAAAACGCTGTAAAAAACAGAAAAAACAAAGTTTTCTTCTTATTAAATGCTTCAAAACTTCAAAACTGCCAACAACAGCCCAACCTCGACCCAAGGGAGGATTTTTCAACTTGTTTCCCATCATTTACAATTGACCTCAACTGATTTTTGAAGGAGGGAACCATTAGTTAATGGGATTACATCATTAATGCTGATTTTACGCCAAATTTCCTTATGACAACTTTGCATTTTGAAGCAACTTTGCAATCCTAAAGACCTAAGACCTTAACAACCATTCAAATAACATTGAAACAGCCTTATTACATTTTCAAGACCCCAAACCTTGCACAATTACATAAAAATTCACATTTTTGCCTTCAAAGGCTACAAAAGCAACTTTTAGTGCAAGATTGCATTGTTGCATATTTTGACTCAAAACTCAAAAACTCACCCTAGATCTTGCTCAATGGTCTTGATTGACCTTATTAATGACAAAAAGACTCAAAATTACTCATTCTAATCTCCTAACAACATGTTTTCATCAAATGAGCAAAAATGGAGGATGAGGTGTAGGTGCTCTTGCACCATTAAGAGAGATGAGGACATAGGAAATTTTGATGCAAGAAGCGATGAAGGAATATTTCTAGGTTACTCTACTAGAAGCAAGGCCTACTGGTGCTATAACAAAAGATTAAGAAAGAATGTTGAGAGTGCAAATGTTAGAGTTGATGAGGACTCTGCTAAATCATCTAGATATTGTGGATATGATTTAGATGACCAGGAAGACAACACAAAGGAAGGGAAAAAAGATTAGATAAAGAATCAACTTCAAATTGTTCCATTTGTTCCAGTAAATCAACTTCCATTTATTTTGGTAAATTAAGAAAGTTAGGAAGGAGAGACAAGTGCAAGTGCAGAAGAAAGTGTGTATGAAAATTTGATCTTTTATAATGAATTCAAAACACATTTAATAAAACATTAAATCAAAGAAACTAAAAGAAAAACAGAAATAAGCAAACTGTTAATGGCAGCTTCTCCGAAGTCGTCTTATTGCTCTCTATCTCTAGCATTTCGTTTTGCTCAAGTTGCTCTCAGATTTGGAATGCCAAGCTCAATGAAGTAGGCTACTGAAGAATGAGATTAAAAATGCATATTATGCTAAATGCAAGATTATGCTATGATGAGAATATTGCTGAAAATGCTAAAAATGCAAGAATGCAAGCGTAATGTATGTGTATGTTGTGTTCGTCCTGTGTTGTAACCAATGCTTGGATTTGCACCTGTATTTATAGAGTTTTTGGAAGACTATGATTGGCTAAATTGACCAACGGCTGTGATAATTCCTGACATATCGAACAGTCGAAGATGGATGAGACTAAAGAGAAAAATAGAAGAAAACGAGAAAAACAAGATTTTTTCATTTTCATGGAAGAGATAAGATGAGATGATTTTAAAAATCATCTTTTTTAGAAGAAAAATGGAAAGATTCTGATAAGATAAATAATGAATTATCTAATTCAATTATTTATTTATGAGTGCATATTGATTTTTCTTAACTAAATATTTAATTAAGATTTTGAGGAAATCAGAAGATTTCATAATTAAATGAAATATCTAATTATGATTTGAAGAAAGCAGAAGATCTTTAATTAAATAAAATATTTAATTAAATTAGAAGGAATGACATGTGTTATGAGATTAATTAAATAAAATGTATTTATTTAATTTAATCAAGTAAATATGTGAAATAATCAAATAAAAAGAATTTATTTAATTATGGTGGGAGAATAATGAATGAACAATGTAATTAAATTAATTAAATTTAATTACTTGTAGAAGACTTTAGAGGAATTAATTAAATAATAAATATTTAATTAAATGTCAGGATTATTTAGACATGACCAATTTTATGCACATACATTTTGCCCCTCTTTGAAGTGATGTGTGAAACATATTGCTTCAAAGAAAAATAAAATTATTTCTCCCCTGATATGTTTTTGATGCTGATGCTGATGATGCCCCCTCAGGACATAAATCACGGATGATGACGCTTTGCTAAGGAGTTAGTGATTTAGCTCCTGATATGTGATGTAAAAAATGCCCCAAGTGAAAAAGATAAAGTGAAAAGAATAAAATGCTACCAAAACTCACCTTAATTGACCTATATAAGGTAAAAAGGGATGAAAGTAGAAGTCATTTTCACTCTTTTGCTACAGTAATTTGGATGCTCTGATAGTGACATAGCAAGATGCTGATCCCATTTCACATGCATAGATTCGAGCGGACTCATCGATTTCAGAGACCAGCCGCGTATGGGCCACCGATGAGTCGATCAAACCCTCTGTGAGTCAAAATTTTGTGATTTTTAGCGATTTTTGTACATTTTTTACGCAGTTTTAGGTTTTGAATTTCTGTTTTAGCACATTCGACTGTCTGTTTTAGCGCTTTTGTGAAATTTTTTGTAGCGCTTATAGGGTGTTCTTTAGCACATATAGGGGTAGGTAAAATTTCCCATTTTCTAGCGCATACGAAGTATAGATTAGCGCTTTTAGGTCAGAAACCCGACGATAAAACTTTAGCGCATACAAGGCACAGAGTCGCGCATTTAGGGATTTAGTGCATATAGGGTATGAAGTTGCGCATATGTTGGGTATCCTCATGCATATAGAGTTCTAGCGCTAATAGGGGAAGGTTTAGCGCTTTTAGGGTGAAAAACCGCACATTCGGGGTTTAGCACTTTTGAGGTAAACTACAGCGCTTATGCGTTTTAGCGCATCTGAGGCGCAGATTAGCGCATATGGGAAATTACTGGAAGAATGGTTTTGTGATGAAAAATGATGGTCTACATTGCTTCTTTGGTCAATAGATAGGAAGTTTAGTTTGCCATCATGCTGATATGGATAGAAATGATAGAATAGCTAATGATTAACTGATAACTTTGCTTTTCCGAATGGAAAACAAAGAGTAGATAACTGATAACTTTGTGTCCCAAAGAGTAGATGGATTGACTGCTTGTCTGATAACTTTGCTTCAAATGAATGAAAAACAAAGATTAGATTATTTGATTGCTTGATAACTTTGCTTCATATGAATTAAAAACAAAGAGTAGATTGTTTGATATGACTTCTGATAAATTTGTTTTCTGTGATAGAAACCAAATAGTAGATGATGGTTTTGAAACATATTTGCATTCATGACTGAAGTACAAAATAAGAAAATGAGTTGATCATTGTTAATTTTGCTTTCCTGAAAAGGAAACCAAATAGTAAATGATGATAGAGTAGCTTGATTTGATATTCAGATAGATAGATGTAGTAAGGATTGCATGATCTGATTATGTGTATGAGATGAGTCACTAATATGGATCATTTGATATGAGTCTAATTTATTGTCCCCTATGATGACCAAAAAAATAGGAGGTTTTTGATAACCTCCAGATTAGAGAGCAGTTCCTGATGTGTTGGGATCAGATAGTAGAGTTGACTCCAACAGAGGTACAGTGGATAGGTGCCTATGGATTGGGATCCGTGTTGACCATCCCGTGAGGGATTCGAGTCAACAAAGGACTGTTGACTGCATTGGCAGAGAGGTGGCATTCGGATCATAACACCTTTCATTTGTTGACTGGTGAGATGACCGTGACGCCCGAGGATGTGTACAGGATTCTAGGGTTTCCTGTGGTAGATGCCCTTGTGGTTTATGACCACAAGGAGATAGGAGGGATAGAGGCACTGAGGAGGATCTGTGGGGATATGGCGATAGCTAGATACTGGGTGCCGTGGGTAGATTTCCGTAGATATCCAGCTCTAGTTGCTGTGTTGGCAGCATTCATTGGAGGCTTCCTTGGACCGGATCATCAGTCGAAGGGATTCTCAGTTGGATGGGGTAGGATGCTGGAGTGGATGGTGACGCAGCCAAGGAGGTACTCTTGGGGGAGCTGCATTTTGGCTCACTTGTATCATGATCTACATCAGGTGGTGTATCGAGGGTCGACGAGTTTGGCCAGTGGTGTGACGCTGCTTCAGATATGGGCCTGGGAGCATATTGCGATTACGAGGCCAGAGTGTGCTAGAGCTAGGCCACTAGGCAGGCCATATGTATATGCTTATTTAGGTGCACTTGTCCAGCCCAAGCTAGGCAAGTTGGAGTACTGGTGGCGCGTGCTGGATGATGTGGATTCAGTGATATGGAGGCCGTACATAGATTGCAAGCTGTGGGACACAGATCATTTGGAGATGCCCTTTGTCTGCATACCCCGATATCTGATAGGTCAGACCCCATTTATTATTGAGAGATTTTTGGCCTTGTGGGTGCAGAGACAGTATGGATATACACAGGGGATGCCATAGGGCGTTGCTCATTATGGCGTAAGGATGATGCAGGATGGGGATGATGTATCTCCTACTAGGTGGCTTATATAGAGTATCCCGGCTTACAGTTTGAGGTATGGGCCTACAGGCCAGAGGTTGTAGATGCCAGGATGTCAAATGATTACCTGGTGTACTTCCACACACATCAATTTCCACGGTTTACATGCCCCGATGAGCCAGGGCCTATTGCAGTAGTACAGCAGCCAGGGGAGGAGAGACAGGGGGAGGTGGCGGGTGGAGAGTAGGTGGTGGGTGGAGGAGAGGAGGAGGAGAGTGGAGATGAGGAGGAGGGTGACTGGGATGATGACAACTCAAATGGTGGAGATGATGGAGGGGAGGTTGAGAGAGTAGTGAGGCAGGAGTTCGACAGTCTAGCTGGTGCTCAGATTGTACGGCAACCCAGATTTGGTGGCAGACCATGTACTATTATCAGGGTGTCCTCTTCTTCATAGCAGGCATAGATAGCCACTTTGCAGGCCCAGGTGCAGAATGTTCAGGGACAGCTAGGTCAGGTGCAGAGTGTGATAGCTCAGTTATAGGCACAGCTTACTCAGTCACAGGCTTAGGTTCCAGCACCAGCATAGGTATCGCAGCCTGTCCTAGACCCACAGATAGCCTAGCTAATCGCAGAGAGAGATACTTTGAGATGGAGGGTAGTGGAGGCCAAGGGTGTCGCGTAGAGGCTCATGGGCATTGTAGAGAGTGCATCTTTGCGGGAGGCGATTGCAGAGGGTATGGAGATGGCGAGGGAGGCAGAGTACTACCGTGTCAGATATGAGGAGTTGTGTCCTCCCGAGCGCCGAGAGCCATTTCCCCGGTCTTGCAGTAGGACTAGGAGCAGATCACAGACACATACACAAAGCATGGGAGTTACTGGGCCTCGACGGGATCTAGACGCAGGTACCAGTGGCAGGCCACCTCCTTCCGGACCAGCTCCATCAGTGGCATCGACCAACTAGTCTTTGTATATTATTTTTGGAGCATGTATATGCCATTTTTTTTATCATATCCTATGTATCTCTCTTTGAACATTTCATTTTCATTGGACATTGGACATTTGTATCATTTTTGATGAGTGAAGATATGCAACGGCGATGATTTTTGATGATGTGATGTGCATTTATGGGATGATTTATGTGATGTTTATTATGATTTGTTGATTATGTGATATGCATTTATTTCTATATGTTATGGATTTTGGTATGCATTTGAATGTTTTGATGACTAACATGATATGCAAGATGATTTGATGTGAGGTGTTTATGATGAGGATTGATAATGCGTACTAATGATGTCATGCAGATGGATGACGTATGATGCGAATATGCCATGGGATTTTTGATATGTTTAAAAAAAAATGTTGTGTGAAAAATGATATGGAAATGTATACATGTAATGTTTGTTTTTGGATTTGCAAATGTAAGTAAATAATGATGATATGATGGAAAATGAATGTTGTGTTTATGATATGCGTTATGAACTTGTAATATGAATGGATATGAAAATGATAGGATGAGAATGAATATAATGTGACAACTAAGATGAAATGAAATGATTAATAATAATGTGATGTATGATAAGATGATAAATGATATGTTGTGAAATGTAATGATGATGCGATGAAATGATAACGAGTGGAAATGACAATGTAATGATATGTTAATGAAATAATATGATAGAGGATAATGACATGAAATGATAATGAAATGATGAATGATAAGGATAATGATAAAATGATAATGAGATGATATGATAAATGATAAGTGAAATGATAAAATGATAATGATAAATGAAAGTGATAATAAAATGAGAGATGATAAGTGAAATGAAATGAAATGATTTGATAATGAAATGATAAGGACTTTGAATGATATGAAATGGTAATGATAAGTGAAATGAAATGGAAATGATAAATGATATGCAATGAAATGAAAGATAATGATAATGAAATGATGAATGATAAATGAAATGATACGAAATGATAATGGAAAATGATATGAAATGATAATGAAAAATGATAATGGTAAAAGATAGTGAAATGATAAGGAAATGATAATGAAAAATGATATGAAATGAAAAATGATAATGGTAAAAGATAGTGAAATGATAATGAAAAATGATCTGAAATGAAAAATGATAATGGTAAAAGATAGTGAAATGGTAATGAAATGATAATGAAAAATGATATGAAATGAAAAATGATAATGGTAAAAGATAGTGAAATGATAAAATGATAATGATAAATGATAAATGGATATGGAAACTGATATGAAAATGATAAATGATAAATGAAAAATGATATGGAAACTGATATGAAAATGATAAATGATAAATGAAAAATGATAAGAAATGATGACAGAGCCTAAGTGATGCAAATGAATGGAAAATGATAGATGGTAGGACCTAGATGAAATGATAATGAAGATGAAATGATAACGAAATGAGAGGTGATAATGAAATAAATGTCTTAATGTCCTCCAGAAATAGTCCAAAGAGACATGACAACCGTTGATTTTTTTTGTTAGCCCTTCAAAAACTCTGATGCAAATCTAGTATGCAGATATATGTACACTGATCTAAAATGAAATGCAACTAAATGAAATAAACCAATCATTGAGCCTTTTAGTAGCTTTTTTGGATCATCATAGAGCGTTAAAATGTTGGAAGTATGTATAAGCATCAAAGGGTAAATTAGCACCAATGATGACCTGAGTACAACTTTCATGATTTTTGATATAGCAAGCGAACACAAGCATCAAGGTATAATTGAACCGAGATGACCTGAGTATTTCTTGCATAAAAAGACAAAGAATAACCACTATCTGATCCAAATGTGGAACTGCCATCAATGATATTGCTTTGGAAATCATGTCTTGTGACATATTTGCAACAAATGGATAGTTAACCTCAAGACAACAGACAAAGAAAAATCATCTTCTTTCCTAGCCACTCTAGTTCAGTACATCATCGAGTGTGCTCCAGAGATGATATCTAAAATTAAACAACCCTAGTTCAAGATATGATACTGCTATTCCAAACATTTTTGAGATTTTAGATCATCCAGATATGAATCATGATATGGTATTTGCTGAAAACTGTTGTGATATGTATCAATGATTAGATAGTTGTTCATGTGATTTGATTGTTTGTTCGCATGATTGGGTTTGATGTCATTGTCTGGTTATTTCGGTAAAATCTTGAAAGTTGATTGCCCCCAGTATGTCAACGTTTTTGCCCCCAGTATTAACACCACTTGCTGAAATGAATATGTACAATAATCAAGTCATGGTAAGACGTTATCGCTCTAGGAAAATGTTGATAGCATGATGCTAGTGTGACCCTAAGATGATGGAAAGATGCATGAAATGAAGGCTGAGAAGCTGAATGTCAAACATGAACTAATAGATGGAGAGCTACAAATAGTGTCTGTTTGCCAGATTTCACCATTTGTTTTTATTGCATTTTTCTTGTCAATAGACTACATGTTGCCAGGTTTTCACCCTATGACATTTTTTTTTTTGACTTTTTGACTTTTTGATTGTTACCAAGATGCCTATTTGCCAGGTTTTCACTAGGGTAACCATTTTTCCAGGACTTTTTCTGCTGTTTTTGGATTTATTTTCAGGACCTTTTCTGCTGTTTTTAGATTTTTTCTAGGAATTTTTCTATTTTTTTTAGATTTTCTCAGGACCTTTATGGATGATGATAGCCGGCTTAAACATAATATTTCTTGAGGTGCATGTTGTTGATGGGTGCATAAACCAGGTCCCCTTTTGGCGTCAATAGCTTGTAGGCTCCTGAACCATAGACTGCAATAACCACATAAGGACCTAGCCAATTTGGTTCAAACTTTCCTTTCTTTTCTCTATCTTGTTGATTGTGTGGGTTCTCTTTCAGAACAAGATCACCCACCTGAAAGGTACGTGGCTTTACTTTATGATTATAGTTGTGAAACATCATCTGTTGATATGCTTTCAAATGGTCAGCTGCTCTTTATCTCTTTTCATCGAGGAGTTCCAGTTCTTGTAGTCGGGAAACCCTGTAGTCATCATCAGTCATGAGACCTTTCAGCGATACTCTGAGTGAGGGAATATCAACTTCCAGAGGAAGTATAGCCTCTGCTCCATAGACCAGAGAAAATGGTGTGGCTCCTGTTGGCGTTCTGATGCTAGTTCTATAGGCCCATAATGCGGGATTGAGTTGAATGTGCCAATCTTTCCCTGCATCATTCACAGTCTTCTTCAAAATTTTCAATATTGTTTTATTTGAGGCCTCTGCTTGGCCATTCCCTTGTGGATAATAAGGTGTTGAATATCTGTGTTGAATATGAAATCACTCACAGAGTTCGTCAACATCCTGATTCTTGAATGGTCGTCCATTATCTGTGATGATGGAGGTGGGAATGCCATACTGACAAATGAGATAGTTGAGTATAAAAGATGAGATTTGTTTTCCGATGACCTTAGTGAGAGGTACTGCCTCAATCCACTTGGTAAAATACTATGTTGCTGTGATGATGAACTTGTGTCCATTTGATGACGAAGGATGAATTTTTCCAACTAGATCTAACCCCCATTGAGTGAATGGCTAGGTTGGTGTAAATGGTTGAAGTTCTTGTGCAGGAGCGTGAATGAGATTCCCATGAATCTAGAATTTTGAGCATGTTTTAACAAAAGTGAAGGATTCCCTCTCCATTGTAGGCTAGTAGTAACCCATTCTAATCAATTTCTTGGATAAGGTTAGTCCACTTGAATGAGTACCACAAATGCCACCATGAGCTTCTTGTAAAGCTTTGTCAGATTCATCACGTTCAAGACATCGAAGTAGAGTACCATCAAGACCACGACAATAAAGGGTGTCGGCGATAAGGGTGTAGTGAGGATTGGCGAATAAAATTTTGCTTTTGGTTATAGGATAAATCAGGTGGTAAGATGTCATCTTTTAGGTAGGAATATATTTTTCCATACCAAGGTGAATCGGATCCCACCAATTGGAAAATGATTTGGCTTTCAAGGGTGTCATAAGCAGGTACAAATGATTGTTCCACCAAAAATTCATAGTGAGCCTAAGTTTCTGGGAGTTGTAGCAATGATGCGATCATGGCCATGGCGTCGACTGCTTTATTATCAAGTCTTGGAATTTGTGTGAATTTGATGTCCACAAAGTACTTCTTGAAGTCGTCAACCATTTTTTTATATGGCAACAGTTTGTCATCTTTGGTTTGATAATCATCATTGATTTTATTAATGACTAACTGTGAATCACCATAGACCTGTAGTTTAGTGATCCTCCATTCCAATGCAATCTTTAGTCTGGTGATTAAGGCTTCATATTCGGCTATATTGTTGGTGCATGGAAACATTAGCCTGTATGACCGAGGAATGGTATTACCTTGAGGGGTGATAAAGAGTATGCCTGCCCCTGATCCATGTTGGGTAAAAGAACCATCAAAATATAAAGACCATGGTTGTTTTGATTCAGCATTGAAGACATCAGCATCTGGAAATTCAATGTGCATGGGATGCTCTGCATGTAGTGGTGCTTCAGCTAGTTGATCAGCAATAACTTGTCCTTTGATTGCTTTGTGATCAATATAATGGATGTCAAATTCACTTAAGATCATAACCCATTTTGCTAGCCTCCCTGCCAATGTAGCCTTGCTTAACAAATACTTGAGTGGATCAATCTTTGCAACAAGATTAATCGTATGAGTTAACATGTAGTGTCAAAACTTTTGTGAAGCAAAGACCACTGCTAGGCAAGCCTTCTCAATGAAAGTGTAGTTGAGTCCATGCCCTGTTAATGTTTGGCTAATATAATAGATTGCATGTTCTTTCCCTGTATGGTCTTCTTGTGCTAGCAATGCACCCAAGGATGTCTCTGTTGCAACAATGTACAAGATCAATGGTTTGTCTAGATTTGGCGGTACTAGAACTAGTGGGTTCATCAGGTACTGTTTGATTTGTTGAAACGCCATCTCACATTTGTCATCCCATCTAAAAGGAACATTCTTATGCAGGAGATGTGTGAAAGGTAGAATTTTGTCGGCCAATTGTGCAATGAACCTTCTTATAGGTTGAAGTCATCCCTATAATGATCTCAATTGAATGATGTTCCTTGGGGGAGGCATCTCCATGATTGCATGTACTTTGGCAGGATCTACTTCAATTCCTTTTTCAAATACTATGTATCCTAAGAGTTTTCCAGATGTGACCCCAAAAACGCATTTCTTGGGATTGAGGTGAACTTTGAATTTCTCCAATCTTGCAAATATTTTGGACAATATTTCAAGATGTCCTTCTCTAGTGTATGATTTTTCCAATATGTCATCTACATAATCTTCCATGAATGTATGCATCATGTCATGAAAAATTGTATTCATGGCTCTTTGTTAAGTAGCCCCAGCATTCTTTAGACTGAAAGGCATGACATTCCAACAGTAAGTTCCCCATGGACACGTGAAAGTTGTTTTCTCTTGGTCTTCGGGTGCAATCTTGATTTGGTTGTAACTAGAAAAACCATCCATTAATGAATACATGGCATGGCCAACTATCAGATCAACTATAGTGTTGATGCTTGGAAGTGGGAAGTCATCCTTAGGACATGCTTTATTAAGATCTCTGAAATTTGTGCAAACCCTGACACTTTTATCTGGCTTGGATACAGGAACAATGTTGGAGATCCATTCTGCATAGTCAATCGATCTTATGAAGCCCACATCAAGGAGTTTTCTTAGTTCTTCCTTAACTAATAATGTGACATGGGGGTGCATCTTTCTGAGTTTTTATTTTACAGGTTTAACCCCTAGTTTGATGGACAAGTGATGCATGATAAGATCAGGATCAAGACCGGGCATGTCCAAGTAAGACCAAGCAAAGTTGACTTGATTTGTTTTTAGAAATTCCATGAACTTTGGTATTTCTTTTTCTATCATTGATGTAGCCAACTGTAAAATCCTTGGTTTGTCTGAAGTTTCAAGATTGATGGCATTTGTAGGCTCAATAAAAATAGGCGATCACTCATGATAATGCTCTAGGAGAGTGTCAAGATTCCCATCATTTGGTGCCTTAAAAAGGTTTTCACCCTCCGATACGCTCTTTATTTTATCTTTTGTTTGATCTAATACTGCCAGATTCCGGTTTTCACCATTAGATCTTTCTTTTTTATTGTATTTTTGTAGCTGGGAGACTTGACACTCTCTTGATTAAAGACCCTATGCCGAGAATCGCTGGTGGAACAATCATTTGTGTCATCTGCGGAAAGGAAGTTGATGATAGATTCGTCACTTGGAAACATAGGTATATTGATAGGTTCGGATGAATCCCAATTAATGAGATCAGGATGGATCAAAGATAATGGGTCGTCGGGTTGTGTGAAATCGGCAATGGGTAGGGTCATGATAGAGTTGACCGTTGGGTCCGAGGTATGTGGTAAATCAATGATGGTACTGTTCTCCTGATAATCTTGTTCATTTAAATCGGATTCAGTATCATTAGGATCATAGTGACTTTGTAATTCAGATTCTTGTGTTTGGGTCTCTGAACCTTGACCTTCGATTAGAATTGGGGCATATTGGTGTATTACATCAACCTCTTTATCCCTCCAAAATTCATCATTGTAAATGGTGTCCCATTCATATTCAGCAGAGTCTATATCGGAGCTATTATCCACAAAATTCTGAATTGTTGCCAAACATGCTTCTCTTGAGTCTAAACCTTCTTGCAATGTGAAGACAGTGCCATGCAACTGTTTGGATGTTCTATCTTTTGAGGTAGTATCATAACCTAATCTGGTTTTATCTTTTGCAGCAAGTCCTGGAGGATTAATAGGTTCAACTACTCCTTTTCTTTTCCCGATGGGACCCTTATCATAGCCCATCTTCTGCATGATAGAATACCCTTTTCCATATCTCTCTGTTGGTAATTTGACATTAAAAACTGCTTCATCTTCATCTTTATAGAGCCAGTTTAGAATTTCCTTATCTTCAGGATCTTCCATGGGGAATTTTTCTTTGATGAATTGTCCATTAAACTTTGTAATTGGCTCTGTTGGTGGTTGTGTTGACATCGATGCTGCTAATATTTGATGTTGTGCAATGGAAGGTTGTCCATGGGACCGAGGTGATGTAGGTAAATTAGCCAAACAGAGGGAGTATTCCCGACTCCATGGTCTTTGAATTTCAATTTCTTGTCAAAACTGTTGGTTACCTGATTGATTTGTGTGTCAATCATGAGAGAAGTACTAGCACGGGCTTCTCGATTGTTAGGAACCAACATATCTTGGCTGGCTTTGATGTTGGTACAAGTTTGGACCTTTGATTTATCAGCTGGTATCGTGATTTCTTGCCCATCATAAGGAAACTTGAGACATTGATGGTATGTGGATGGGACAACTTACATTTCGTGGATCCAAGGACGACCCAACAAGATGTTGTATGCCAGATCCCTATCTAATACTTGACAAAAAGTATTTTTGATGACAGGTCCCACTTTGATTGGTAGTGTGATTAAACCTTTGGATGCTCTTTCCTCATCATCATAGGATTTTATAGTAATCTTTCTTTTGGGATCAATGGAATCCTTAGAAAATCCTAAAGCTTTAACCAACTTCATGGTGCATATGTTCAAGCCAACACCTCCATCTATTAGAACTCGTTTGACACGAAACTTGTGAACCATGACCTCTAAGTATAATGATGAATTATGTGGATGAGTTATGGAAACGCCATCTTTTTCAGAAAATGAGAGGTAGGTGGGTGAGGACAAGTGTCCTACCATGGCTTGAAATTGATCCACATCCAAATCAGTGGATACAGTTGTTTCCCCAAGGGCCTTTTCGAGAATTTCCTTATGTGTTGGGGAAATTTTCAAGAGTTCTAAGATGGAAATATGGGCAGGAGTCTTCCAAAGTTGGTTGACTAGGTCATATTTATGTTGAGATGGAGGTCCAATGGATTTCAAAGAGGCACCTTTTAAGACAACTTTAGCTTGTGCCCTAGTCGTTGCGTTGACCTCCCTATATTCCATTTTTTTTTTACTTTTATAACATTGACCTAGTCATCATCGATATAGATATGATTAATTATCAGATCATCAATATGATTCACATTTTTTTCTGAAGACTCACCTTTCTGATAGTTAGGCAAAGGGTTGCAAAATTCTTGGTGATCTTCATTTGATTGTTGATGCCCTTCTATTGTGATGGTGCCATTTTCAATTAAGTCTTGAATGGTATTCTTCAAGGCTTGGCAGTTATTTGTGCGATGACCTTTGCACTGATGATAATCACAATAGTGTGCCTCATTCCATGATGGAGGCTTCACACTGGGTTCATAGTTTCGTTGAGGTGGAAAGGTAATGACATTTTTAGCCATCAACTCTTTGAATGCAGATTCCAAAGATTGCCCCAGTGGAGTGTAAGTTCTTCTATTTGAGAAGAATGAAAATCGTTGTGGGTTTGCATTTGAGGTATTCCCTAAGGAATTGTTATTTTTAGTGGTTCCTTGATAACCTTTATTTTTGGCAATCCCTGGATTGGGAGTAGAATTTTGATTGTTCCTCGGAGGAGGAGGATTATTTCCTTGATTTGCAACTGAGTTGACATTGTGGTAGTTGCTGTTACGAGGAACATTTGGAGAACTAAGAACAATTTGTTTAGTCGAGACATTATTCACATCAAAAACACCATCATTCACTACGTTCTTGTTACTGGTCCAAAATTTAGACTTGTCCTAATTGTTATGATGATTGGATGAGCCAGGATGTCCTTGTCTAGTTTTATTGTTCCTCTTTTGACCAAAGCACTTTCAATGGTTATAGCATCCTCAATCAATTTCTCAAAAGGAGGACAATGTAAGTTCAAATGATAGCTCATTTTTGAATTCAAGCTGTTAATGAAAGTGACCATCTTTTCCTTTTGAGGAACAAGACATGGATATCTAGCAAACATTCTCCTCCATCTTTGAAGAAAAGTAATGAAAGGTTCACCAGGTTTTTGTGCCACTTTGCAGAGATCTATCATGGTGATTTGGTGCTGGATGTTGTAGGAATATTGTGATATAAACAGGTTGATTAATTCCTCAAATGTCTTGACGGGAGGTGTGATCTTGGACAGCCATTCCATAGAATGAGCTCCAAGAGTCCTAGGAAACAAGTGCATTAGGTAAGTGTCCTCATGAGCGAACTCTAAAGTCATGTTTCAGAAGTCTCTAACATGATCTATTGGATCCGATTTCCCATTATAACGATCAAATTTTGGAATTTCGCAATGTTTAGGAAATGGAATCATGTTGAGACTTTGATCGAAAGGATAAGGACAAATGTCCTCAAGAGTATATTTATTTGTGGTGGATCCCCCTTGTAACTCTTTAACTTGTCCTTGAAGTGACTTAATTTGTTGAGTCAAAGCACTAAGATCAGATAGGGGTGTTTCTTCAGGTTTGTTTTTCAAATTCACAGTATCAAAGTCATGAGGCAATTTAGCTCCTTGGTTAGCTAGATAGAGAAAATACTTTTCTTTATCTCATTGCAAGATCTTTTCTATGGCTTTGTGGAATTTGGGATCTTGCTCAGCCTCTCTAAGATGTTCCTCATCTTGTTCATCATCACTATCTACATGGGTTTTGCTCATGTCCCTGTATTTGTGAAATGGATTTTCTTCTCTGTTATCCATGTCATTATTGAAGAGCGAATTAAGACTTATACTGTAAAGAGGATTACTGCTTTCACCTTCTTCTTGATTGTTTTGGGTATGACCTTCTTGTTGGATTTCATCCTTCAATTTATTGTATTGAGATCTTGTGGAGATAGGCATATGATTTTGAAAATTTCTTCTAAACTTAGATCATAGTTCTGATAAGTGCAATAATGATGATATCTTGATTTGATAAGATGTGAATCCTATGATAAGATCAAATATGTTTCTAATTTTTGGTTGTGGCTTCCAATGATGAAGGATGTTCAGAATCATGTTGGGGAAGTTGAATCAATAATTAGAAATTTGTTTGAAAAGTGCACTCTTAAAGATTTGATCTTTGTTTTTCGAAGAAAGATTTCAAGATTACTGAAGGATTTGACTGGGATGTGAAGGATATTCAATAGAAGGTTGTGGTATATTATCAAACTCAAGAGGTTGGTTAAGATTATGCTGTTGAGATAGAGCTAATCTCTGATAATAAGCTCGAGAATCCAAAGGATCTACAACATACTCGTCAGTGAAACCCCTAACAAAGTCTTGGTATCTATGAAGAAATCCTCGGTAATGAAGCAAGACATGTCAAATTTTGTATAAAAACTCTCTTTTTTGTAATGTTTTCTTGTACCCTAATTATTTCTTGGGTTTCTTGATCCTAGTGGAAACTGATTTCTTGACAAATTTTGTTGATTTCCACTTTCTAATCATGGGAGAAAATATCAAAATGTTTATCAAAAAGTCAAGTGTGTGAATGATTTCAGTTGTTGATTTTCATGTTCAATTCAGATGATCTTTTATCTGAGTTAATGAAAATGAAAACACAACAAACACTCTGAATTAAATGGAATGTAACCAAGCATAGATAAAGCAAGCACACCCTATGGTAAAGCCAGGACAATATCCGCTAGATTCCACGCGAGTTTCCCCAACCGCATATTGGTAGCGTGTGAATTCAGAAGCTTGGCTGCACGAGCTTCCCCTTACAGTGCACTCTCTTCTCAGGCTAACCAAGCTTCCAATCCCCATGAAACTCCCATGGCGGATTGATCACCTCTACTATAGACTGCGAAAGTGTGGATGCCTTCACACCGACCGGTGCTACGCTAGCAAATAGAAGGTTTTTGGTTTACTAAAACAATGGTTTTTAATTCAGGACCCCCGTTCGAGTGGCCATACATGGGGCAAGAGATTAATCACCAATTTAGGTGGCACTCTAGCCTGAAGAGGTTAAGCTCAACAGGGTTTATGGGAGTACAACTTTGTTCGTATGACACATCCGCACTCGTAATCTTAGGTTTTCCCTTAAGGTTCACATTTGTATACTGGTCGGGGGTAGCTTGGCCTTAGCTCCATTGCCAGTTTGAGTCACGTTGGGGTGATGAAATCCCTAGGCAGGCCCAATTTCTAGAGTTAGTAACCGTTTCTCTTACATCCCAGATCGCATGAGTGCGCAAGGGGAGAGGATACTCCGATATACCAAATCGTGAAGTTACACAGGGATAAAGTGGGTTTGGCTTTTTGATCACCTAGTTTGCACCGGGTGAGAGCATAGTCACTACCACTTTCAAACACAATCAAGTAGAGTAAATAGATTTATTTTAATGCACCAAAACCACAATGATTTACGCTAAGTGAAGATGTTGCTTCACAACAGGCATGGGGTTCATTTTTAACTGTATGATCAAAGTGTGGTGATTATCCTAGATTGATTCATTTTAAACCAGAAAAGATTATGTCTGCAAAATGCGTCAGACTCAGAATCCTGTTTTTGTATTACAACCCAGATGCGCCGAAACAGACAGTATAAGCGCTAAAACAGTCAACAGATGCGCATAAACAGATCTCAGATGCACAGAAACAGACCCTGGATGCACAAAAACAGACCCTATATGCGCAGAAACAGACCCTATATGCGCAGAAACAGACCTTAGATGCACAACTTTAAAGAAATGCAGATTTAACTCTAGATGATATGAGACTAGATGTGCTAAAACGGTCCTTAAATATGCTAATTTAACCCTCAGAAGCGCTGAAACAGTCCTTCTATGCGCTGAAATTTCCTGGAAAAACAAAAATATTAACTTCCCATATGCACTACAGAAATCGGTCAGATGCACTAAAATGAGAATTTTTTTCGAAAGCCGAACTCGAGAATGCGAAAACCTGTTAGAACATTCTACAGAAAAAGGTCAAAATCGGGGCAGGGCCCCATGGTGGGCGTCATTTTATGTGTGTATGAAAATCTGATCTATTATAATGAATTCAAAACACATTTAATAAAACATTAAATCAAAGAAACTAAAAGAAAAACAAAAATAAGCAAACTGTTAATGGCAGCTTCTCCGAAGTCGTCTTATTGCTCTCTATCTCCAGCATTTCGTTTTGCTCAAGTTGCTCTCAGATTTGGAATGCCAAGCTCAACGAAGTAGGCTACTGAAGAATGAGATTAAAAATGCATATTATGCTAAATGCAAGATTATGCTATGGTGAGAATATTGCTGAAAATGCTAAAAATGCAAGAATGCAAGCATAATGTATGCGTATGTTGTGTTCGTCCTGTGTTGTAACCAATGCTTGGATTTGCACTTATATTTATAGAGTTTTTGGAAGACTTTGATTGGCTAAATTGACCAACGGCTGTGATAATTCCTGACAGATCGAATGGTCGAAGATGGATGAGACTGAAGAGAAAAATAGAAGAAAATGAGAAAAGCAAGATTTTTTCATTTTCATGGAAGAGATAAGATGAGATGATTTTAAAAATCGTCTTTTTTAGAAGAAAAATGGAAAGATTCTGATAAGATAAATAATGAATTATCTAATTCAATTATTTATTTATGAGTGCATATTGATTTTTCTTAACTAAATATTTAATTAAGATTTTGAGGAAATCAGAAAATTTCATAATTAAATGAAATATCTAATAATGATTTGAAGAAAGCAAAAGATCTTTAATTAAATAAAATATTTAATTAAATTAGAAGGAATGACATGTGTTATGAGATTAATTAAATAAAAGTATTTAATTAATTTAGAGGAAAGTTTAAAATAGAAAAAGAGATATTTAATTAAAAAGATTTAATTAAATTTAAGAGATGATAATTAACTTAAATAAATAAAATGTATTTATTTAATTTAATCAAGTAAATATGTGAAATAATCAAATAAAAAGAATTTATTTAATTATGGTGGGAGAATAATGAATGAACAATGTAATTAAATTAATTAAATTTAATTACTTGTAGAAGACTTTAGAGGAATTAATTAAATAATAAATATTTAATTAAATGTCAGGATTATTTAGACATGACCAATTTTATGCACATACAGAAAGAACAGAAGAACCAGAAGTTCGAGAAAGTCCTAAGGTTCCAAGGTATGTAAAGTTAAATCACTTTGAAAACCAAATTATAGGAGACAAGAATAAAGGTGTGCAAACTAGAAGAAAGATTGCAGAAGAGTATTGCCTGATTTCCAAAATTGAGCCTAAAGATGTCAATGAAGCTTGCAATGATGAACACTAGATGGAAGCTTTGAAGGAAAAACTGATGCAGATTGAAAAGAATGACACATGGATACTTGTTCCTAGACCTAAAGACAAAAATGTGATTGGTACTAAATGGGTCTTCGAAATAAGTTGAATGAACAAGGTGAAGTGGTCCAAAATAAAGCAAGACTAGTATGTAAAGGGTATTCACAAATGGAAGGTATTGATTTTGAAGAAACCTTTGCCCCTGTTGCCAAAATTGAAGCTGTTAGATTATTTCTTGCTTATGCTACATATAAGAACTATAAAGTCTATCAAATGGATGTGAAGTCATCTTTTCTGAATGGTGAGTTAGAAGAAGAAGTATATATTGAACAACTGGATGGATTTCAACTGATTGACAAGGAGGACATGGTTTTTCGATTGAAGAAAGATCTATATGGACTCAAGCAAGCCCCTAGAGCTTGGTATGCTAGATTGGATAAATACTTATTAAAGCTTGGAATTCAATAAATATACTGCTGACAACAACTTGTATTTCAAGTTAGATCATGATAAAGAGTTAATTATTGAAGTCTTTGTTGATGACATTATTTTTGGAGGAGATGATAATCTATGTATGAAATGTGCTGATGAAATGAAGAGTGAATTTGAAATGAGTATGATTGGAGACATGAAGTTCTTTCTGGGATTGCAAGTTACTCAATTAGACAAGGGAATTTTCATATCTCATTCCAAATATGTGAGAGAGTTGTTGACGAAGTTTGGCATGGAAGACTCAAAGCCTATTGGTATTCCCATGGTAACTGGTTGCAAGTTAACACAAAATGATGATTCTTCTAAGGCAAATCAAACAAGATATAGGTCAATGATTGGTGGATTGCTCTATTTAACTTAGACCAGACTAGACATTATGAATGTTGTATGTATGGTTGCTAGATTTCAGGTTGATCCAAAAGAATCACATGTGACTATTGTAAAGAGAATTTTGAGGTATCTGAAAGGAACATATGATTTTGGGCTTTCGTACCCTATGGATGATGATATTACTTTGAGTGCATATACTGATGCGGATTGGGCAAGAGATGTAGATGGAATGAAGAGTACCAGTGGTGGTGCCTTCTTCCTAGGGAAAAAGCTAGTGTCATGGTTGAGTAAAAAGAAAAATTCCATTTCTCTATCTATTGCTGAGGTAGAGTATATTGTTGCTGCAAACAATTGTACTCAAGTGATGTGGATGAAGTAAATGCTAAAAGATATCAGAATAGTATATGATGAGCCTATTGCCATATACTATGAAAACTCAAGTGCAATTAACATATCGAAGAATCTAGTGCTACACTCTAATACCAAGCATATATCAATCAAGTTTCACTTCTTGAGGGAGAAATTGAATGAGAAAGAAGTCAAACTAGAGTATGTGCCTACCAAAGAATAGGTTGTAGACATTTTCGCCAAGCCATTTCCAAAGGATACTTTTGAGTATCTCAGAGGGATGCTAGGGGTGATTACCCCTCCTGATATGAACTAAAGATGCATTTGCTTGCATCAATCTATGTGCTTCATAGATATTTCTTGATCCAGATTGATGTTTCCATGGCTGCTACTCAAGGGGAGTAGTTAGATGTGCAGATATGTTGTTCAAAGCTTGTATATGGGAAGATATTTTTTATCTTTTCCATTGATGTCAAAGGGGGAGAAGAGTCATGTGAGAAACTATTTCTTATTTGGGGAGAAGATTCATGTGAATGTATTGAGGAGAAATTGAGTAAGAACCAAAGGGGGAGTAAGTGTAGTTGTGTTAATGGTATTTTTCACATCATGTGTTGCCATCAATGCCAAAGGGGGAGTTTGATGGATGTTGTGGTTGTGTTGTTGATATGTGGTTTTCATTGATGTCAACACTACTAGCATTGTTGTAGTGAAGGCTGTATATGTCAAGGATATTGAGAAAATTGTTAAAGGAAGAGTTGTAGGTTGCCAGTGGAATAGTGAAGGTCATGAAGGTGTTTTGTTCTGTACGTTGAAGATTAGTTGTTGTGGACTAAAGGGTTTATTGCTGAGAGTATCTAGTTCATCTACCAGAAGTTTTAGAGGTCCGCGTGGAGATTTGATTATGCTATGAACAGTTCTATTCTGATAGTGTTTTTGTGGTCTTTGTCAGTGTTCCTGATTGAATTTTATGCGATTCTAGTAATTTTTGTTGCTGCAAATGATTCTTTGTTAGTTCTTGTTGTTTTTGGATGCTTCTAGATCATTCTCTATCTTTGTTGTGCATTCGCGTTGATCGGTGTGCTCATGGCCAAATATTTTTCTCATGTTTGTTCAAGTTTTCATGTTCTTGGCCGACATGATGGTTGTAACATGTTGTGGATCCTTGAAGATTAAAATTTGAATGTTTGGCACACTCGAGGATATTTTTTTGGGTCACATCATAATATTGGCTGACAATGTATGATTCACATTAAAAATTTATTTGTAAATTTGGGCTGACATTGTAAACTTGTTTTATACTTTTGGCCGACAAAGTTGTTGATGCAATTTCATGTTGCAGATATATAAGAGTGTTTTTTTGAGTGAAGTTAGTGTGTGCATGGTGTGAAGGTAAGCCAGAGAAAGAGAAAGTGTGTGAACATTGATTTATTCATTCGATTGATGAGTCGAGTGTGAAGAAGGTTTTTGGTGCTTAACTGGAACTATAATCAGGATTGTGTAGAATCTATTTTCTCAATCCATACCATGCAGATCTAATCCGTATTGCATTGTATTCCTTGGGCAGTGAACCCTCTTGTATTTAAGCAGTGAGCTCTAGGGAGTGTGCTTAAATGCATGTGCATTCCCATTATTTTTCATTATACTTTTAACAGGTTATAATATTGTGGACTAACATCCACCATGATTTTTCCCCTAATAGGTTTTCCACATAAAAATCTTGTTATTCTTTGTGCTTTTGATTTGTTGATTGTTTATGGTTTATTGTTCATTCATCAGATTTGAAATTAAGTTAAGGAAAGTTTGAAAAGTTTAAATATTCTATGACAACTGATTCACCCCCCCTCTTAGTTGTATGTCCTTGTTTTTCCAACAAGATCATGTTGTGAATCAAATTGAATAATCCCTAGATGACGATGAAGAAGAATCATATCAAATTAAGATGTTGAAATCCATTTCCAAAATTGGTAAGCGACCTAGAGTTGAAATTTAAAATTACATGAGGAATTTAAATCTTGAGGAGTTGATTGATTGGATCAATGAAAGGGAGGAATACTTTGGATATGAAGAAATTGAAGATCCAGAAAGAGTGATATTTGTGAAAAAAAAGTTGAAAGGATGTGCTACTTTATGGTGGAAATAAGTTCAATTGGATAGGAACAAAAGAGGAAAGGAGAAAAGCATAAAATGGGATGGAATAGTGATAAAGTTGAAGAATCAATTTATACTTGTTGATTATGAACTTGAATTGTTGAAAAGATTGCAAAACCTAAGGAAAAAGGAGAAATTTGTGAAGGAATATACTGAATAATTCTACAAGATGATCATTAGGATAAGGCATAGTGAAGCAAGCAAAGAAAATTTTATGAGGTACATCAATGGAATGAGAACAAAAATTCAAGAAGAGTTGAGCCTGGTGGGGATGACAACAGTTGAAGAGGCATATAAAATTGCATTAAAGTGGAAGAGAACCTGAATAAGAAGTTTGAACAAAGGTAGAAAAGTGCAAGAGGAAGATTCTAGAGGAGCGGATCACAAACTAGAGAAAGAAGACCTTATGCAGATAAAAAAAAAGATGGGAAACCCTACCATAGTGAAGAGAAGGACTATAATTCATACCATAGATGAAGAGAAGATAGAAAATACTACCACAGTGATAGAGGAGTTCATATTCATACTGCAATGATGGATAATGAAGAGATGAAGGGATATCTAAGAAGAAATTATTCAAAGGAGCCTATTTCAAGTGTGGAGGTGAAGGACATGGAGCATTTGAATGCCATCAAGGAAGTATTAGGAAGAAAATTGAGCATACCAAAAGAGTGGCTTATGTGGATGAGGAACCTATAGAATCCCATAATTTAGTTGGGAAACCTAAGAAAGGTGAATAATTGGTGATGAGGAGAGCTTTGATGAATGAAGAAGTGATTGAGGAACCATCACAAAGAAAGAGTTTGTTTAGAACAAGGTGTAAGTCCAAAGGAAAGATATGTAAATTTATTATTGATAGTGGTAGAACTGATAATCTAGTTTTAGAAGAGATGGTAACTAGGTTGAATTTGAAGAGATTGAAACATCCAAACCCTTATAGGATAGCATGGATTTAGGTTGAGCATAAAATACTAGTGAATGATTAATGTTTGGTGAAATTTCATAGAGGATCATATAGGGATGAAGTGTTGTGTGATATTATTCCTATGTATGCATGTGATTTACTATTAGAGAGATTATGGAAATATGATAGGAAAGAAATTCATGATGGAAGAAGGAATACCTATACCGTGACTTCAAATGGAAAGAGAATTAAGTGGATACCTTTGGAGGAAGAAGATAAAAGAAAAGTCTATAACACTGCTAGAATATGTTTGGTAGATGGAAGACAGTTTCTAGATAGATTGAGGCATGAAAATATGTGTTTTACATTGATTCCAAACAAGGGTGGGAGTATGAAGACAACAAAGGAAGTTGATCCAGCATAGACAAAAGTGGAAAAATTGTTGACAAAGTATGAATAAATCATATCAAAGAATGTACCAAATGGATTACCATTAGTTTAGAGTATTAGTCATCACATAGATCTAATATTCTTAGAAATTTTTCCAAACAAGGTAGCCCATATAATGACACTAGCAAAGAATGAAAAATTGAATTGAAAGATACAAGAGTTGTTGAAGAAAGTTTTGATCAAAGAGAGTTTAATCCCATTTGTGGTACTTATTGTACTTACATAAAACAAAGATGGAGAGTGGAGAATGTGTACATAATCAAGAGAAATCAATGGGATCACTATCAAGTATAGATTTCCATTGCAAGGATGGATGAAATTATGGACTATTTGAGTGGAGCATAGTATTTCACAAAAAATAATATAAAGAGTGGATACCATCTAATTAGAATCAAAGAAGGATTTGAATGGAAGACTGCATTTAAGAATAATGAAGGATTGTATGAGTGGTTAGTAATTCCTTTTGGATTGACCAATGCACCTAGCACTTTCATGAGGTTGATGAATGAGATATTGAATAAATTATTAGGTAATTTTTTCATTGTTTACTAGGATGATATTCTAATTTTCAGTAAGACTAGAGAATAAATTTTATGGAACATTAAACAAGTATTGTAGATGTTGAGAGAAGAGAAGTTGTTGATTAATGTCAAGAAGTGTAGCTTTATGAAGATAGCGTTGGTATATCTGGGTTTTTTTCATTTTTGCTAAAGGATTGAAGATGGACCTTGAGAAAGTAAGAGGAATTTTTGAGTGGCCTACACAAGTAAAAATTGGAGAGGTACTATAATTCCATGGATTGGCTAGTTTCTACTGGAAGTTTATTAGAAACTTTAGTAGCATTTTCTCACCTATGATAGAAGTAATGAGAGGAGATAGGAAATAATTTAAGTGAACATTTGGATCACAAATATTATTTAAACCGTTGAAGCAAAAGGTGACAAAGTAGCCAATGTTAGCATTACTTGATTTTTACAAAGTATTTCAAGTTGATTGTGATGCAAGTGGAAATGAAATAGGAGTAGTGTTGAGCTAAGAAGAAAGAACTATAACTTATTTTAGTGAGAATTTGAATGATGCTAGAAGAAGATATTCAGTTTATGATAAGGAATTTTATGCCATAACCTGAGACTTGAAGAAGTGGAGACATTATTTGATTCCTAAGGAGTTTGTGTTGTACATTGATCATCAAGAATTGTAGTATTTGAATAGTCAGGGGAAGTTAAACTAGAGACATATGATATGGGTTGAGTTCTTGCAAAATTATACCTTTGTATTGAAGCATAGGAGTGTTAGGTCAAATAAAGTTGCAAATGCATTAAACTGGAGGAGGAATTTTCTGACAAAGATGAGAGTGGAAGTGTTGGACTCAAGGAACACTGAGAGGGGGGGTGAATAAGTGTTCAACAATATTTTAATTTCAATTTAGATCTTAAACCATTTACAACATTTCAACAAAAGTAAAGATGCAAGCGCATGAAGGAAACAATCAAAAAACCATAACACCAAGATTTTTATGTGGAAACCCTGTTAGGGGAAAAACCATGGTGGAGGTTAATCCAAAATTTATACTTTGTTAAAAGTATTCAAAGAAAAAGGGGAATGCACATGCATTCAAGCACACTTCCTAGAGCTCACTGCTCAAAATTAGGAAGTCTCACTGCCTTACAATATATTTTGATTACAACAAAAAGTTGAACTAAAGAAATAGCATCTACAAATGCCTGGTATCAATTTTGGTGAGGCTCATAGATCAAATTTTGGACCTTCTATCTAATTCTACACTTCACTCTGCTCTGCTTTGATTCGCTTCACAAAAATCCTCTTCTGCACAAGTGAAACTATGCCAAATCACTCAACAACCCTTCTACTATTCACACAATTCAAACACACACCAATTCACACTTCAAAATGAATTAACCAATCTCTTTTATATATCTGCTATCAAATATTTCAATCGCTCCATGTTAGCTTCAACAAAAATAAAAATAAAAAATTTGAATAGTCGGCTCAATTCACATTTAATATTTGATGCATACCCATCAAAGTCAGCTAATGCTATGCTATGGACCCAAATCAAAATGCTCGAACACAGAAACAATTAAACAATTACTCCTTATACATCCGCGATATGCTACATTCACTAAGTCAGCCACCATGAGCTGATAAATAGAAAATCATCTTGTTGGATCTCCTAACTTATACACCGATTAATGCAATATCACAAAACCTGGCAATAAGATAAAATAGATACTTAACAACCTTCCTCATGATCCACAACTCAAAATGATAATCCGGTGAAGCATATAGATCGACATACTAATCAAATACCCTATTCTTCATTCTCATTTCCAGTAATACTCTGTTTATTACTTTGCCTGTCGGTATGAACAAATCCTGATCTGTGGACTGGAATAATGACTTAGGTTGCCATCAATGACAACACAAGAAGGAATATTCCAACATGAAGTACTAGGTTTTGAATAAATAAAGCATATATATGAGTATGTATTAGGATGATCCAAAATTTATGGAAGCTTGGAGAACATGTAAGGAACTAATAGTTATAGATTGGAGCTAATAGGTTGACTATTTCATTCAGGAAGAAATTTTTCTCAAAGGAAATCAGTTGTGTATTTCAAAGAGTTTAATGAGGGGGAATCTGATTAAGAAGAAACATAGTGGAGGATTAGTAGGATATTTTAGAGTAGATAAGATAGTAGCTTTGGTGAGTGAGAATTATTTTTTTCTATAGATATATAAGGATGTCAAGATGTATGTTCACACTTGCATAATTTGTCATGTTGCAAAAGGGAGTAGTTAGAATATTATATTGTATAAACCTTTGAAAATACCAAAGAGAACTTGGGAAGATATAAGCATGGATTTCATATTGGGGTTACCAAGAACATAGAGAGGATTTTATTCTATAATGGTAGTAGTAGAGAGATTTTCTAAAATGGCACATTTCATTACTTGAAAGAAGACTAATGATGTTGTGCATGTTGATGACTTATTTTCAAGGAGATTGCGAGATTGTATGGATTACATAAGAGTATAGTTTTGAATAAGGAAACTATGTTCATTGGATACTTTTGGAGGATATTTTTGAAGAAGATGAAGATAGACCTAAAGTTTAGTTTAGCATATCACCCACAAACAGATCGAAAAACATAAGTGGTAAACATAAGTTTGGGTAACTTGTTGAGATTTTTGGTTGGAGATAAGGAAAGAAATTGGTACATAGTTGTACCATAGGTAGAGTTTGCATATAATAATTATATGAACTAGAGTATAGGGAAAACACCATTTGAGATTGTGACAGGAGTACATCCCAAAGGAGTTGCAGAGCTTAGAGACATCAATATGGAAAACAAGAGAAGTGAAAAAGTAGAAGAGTTTACATGATTCATGGAGACACTACATAATCAGGTTCGGAAGCATTTGGAAGACACGAACAACAAGTATACGAAAAAAGGTAGATGAGAAAAGGAGACATAAGGAATTTGATATTGGAGATAAATTTATGGTATATCTTAGGAAGGAAATATTTCGAGTAGGTACATACAATAAGCTAAAGATGATGAAGATTGGACCATGTAAAATTATCAGGATGATGCAGAGGCTAGGGACTTTGAAAGAAACACAAAGTTCTCAAGGTTTGCAAGACACAATCTCAACCACTCTTTCAGGCACTCTGATGGAGACAAACCTCAATAATGCACCAAATGACTTATTTGCCTTCCTTATGGACCCAAACCCTAGGAACACTCTTAAGAGACCCAAAAAAACTTGTTTTGAATGATTTCAAAGCCCAACCCTTTGACTTAGACACAAAACCAAATTTTCACCTTAACTAGGCTACTAGCCAACTAGGCCTCTAGCAAAGGATTTTTGACTTTGCACTAAAAGTTTCTAAAGGAACCTCCAAAATAATGATTGAACTAGATGTGGTTTGTGATGATACATAACATACTAGATTCTTGATGGCACTTTTTTTGGAGCACACCAATCAAAAATCTGTTGTTTCCTCCAATTTAGGCCTAATTAGCCCTCTTTTTCAAAGCAACCCCTCTTTAAACTCAACCCCTGACCATGAAACTTCCAACAGTCCCTTAAAATGACTCAAGACCAAGGATTCCAAGTTTTTAGGCCTCTATGACACCTCTAACATGCTCAAACACAAAACACTCCTTAACTTGCCTCAAAAACTAGGGCTTCTTGGATCTTGGCCTTCCAAACACTTCCAAATCCATCTCTTTGAATTTTCACCATTAGATCAACATAATAAATCAATCCAAACTCAAAAACTTGCCCCTTATTAAGGCAGATCTCCCGCTGCTATACCTTAGCCCCCATCCTCATGCACTTTGCATTGTCCAATCTTGGTGTACACCTTAATATTCCTCTTTCCTGCACATTATTTTGTCAAATATATATGCTACATGTTAGGAATGATCCATTTCATAGGTCACAACAGCATTTTACCTTGAAATGGATCAATTATCCATGAAAAACCTCAAAATTAGTGAAAAATCTGCACTTTCTTGAGGACAGTGAGAAATAATATACAAAGAATTGATTGCTGTTGATTTTAGGACATTAAAATGACTTCAAAAAAAGTTGATACAAGTCCCTAAACCATCATACTAATCAAATCTTCAATAGAAATCAATAAAACATCAAAAGAGCACAAGAAAAATGTAAGAAATTGCTGTTTTTTTTGCTTTTTCCTGTAGCAGTCCGTACAAAATCCGTACCAGCAACCCAACCTCCATAAAAATGACTTCTATGGCCTTGAATAAACTTTCCCCAACTTCTCAAACCGTTTTGGATTGATTAGTTTACATTAAAGTGATTAAAACATCAAAAAACTACTTTCCCGCCCAATGTTGGAATTCAAAAATTTGAATTTCCAATTTACAATTTATTAAACTCTACTATCCAAAAACTATTGGATCCTTACTATCCAATCTTATTTGAAAAAATTAAATCATCATAAACCTACCTAACCTCCTAGAACATTATTTTTCCATTTACAAAGCATTTTGGTCCCAGGGTCCTTATCAGGACCCTTAGGACTTTTGATCTTCCAATTACTCTCATCCATGCCAAATGCCATTATAGGCTTCAAGACATCATAATTGATGCTTTGGAATGATGGAAAAACCTTCATGTCTCTTGCACTCTCCTGACTCTTCAACTGACTCCTAATGAGCTTGGGTGCTCCTGCACCACAGGAAGTTTGATTTTGAAAATGCTTATGAAGTAAAGTTATCAAAGACACTAGGTATATCACCTATTTTTAATGTTGTAGATATATATGAGTATCATGAAGGAAAATCAAGAGATAGTAACATAGAAACTAATTTGAAGGAGCAATTACTACATCAACCACTAGAGGAGATTAATCAGCTTTTGGATATTAGAAATGGAGGGAGCACTAGGAACAAATAGTACAAGGAATATCCAGTGAAGTAGAGAGGTAGACCAGTGGAGGATTCATTATAGATTTCTTAGGTTGAGATGGACCACTTTGGTTTTCCTCTAGCCCTTGGAAAGTGAGGGACTCACTTTTCTTCCAACCCTGGGTGTTTGATGTAGGAGCATCCTTGGTTGTAAAGCAATCATGTATCAACCAAAAAAAGTTTTCTTACATTTCACTCTAAAGAAATTTTATCATTTCATTATATTATTTCATTCTACATTTCACCACATTATCATTTCTCAGCTTGCAAAGTAGGATATACCATCTACACATCTACTTAATATCCAAATTTCAGATCATCTGTATTTGTCTACACAAAGTTATCACTCTAAAAATTTCACTATAATTCATAGTTAGAGCATGGGGCTGACCTGGTTCAAATTTCATATTGCGGACCTATTCTAGAGCATGCAAAGCTTAATGAGACATAATTTTGGGTCCATTTTGGGTCCAAGGGAATATTTCTTGAAGATCCATAATTCATTTCATTGACTAATATATTATCTTTCATGTTTTAAGGTTGACCTTCACATTTGAACATCTATTAAGGTTTTGAGAACCCTTGAGGCCAATGTGGACCTTTATTGGAGTTGGAGAATCATATTTAATATTATTTTCAATTCATTGTAATTAGTAATTCAAAGAGTAGTTTAGGATTTCATGATTTATATTTTAGAAAGTTTACATTCCCCGTTATGGGACTGTAATAAGGCCTTTGACTAGTTGTAATGTTGAATTCCCTTGTGGCAGGCCTATGATCCCTATTTATTCACCCATGGGCATATGACACATGTAATATTTCCAACTCAAAAAAAATCTATGTTTACATAATATTTCCTTGTGTTATTTCCATTGTGTTGACTCTAAGCTGAATGATTGGATATTTCTTTTTGGACCCTCCATCCATGATTGCACTACCTTCTTGGGTTTTCCACATAAATCTGGTGTTCTCATGTGTTTGTATGTGTTTGCATTACTATTTCTCATGTTTATATTCTACTAATGCATTATAAGGGTTTAATGGTTGTTAAGGGTTTAATTATTAATACAAATTTGAATATTAATGAGGGTTATGATGTTCTAATATACAACTGATTCACCCCCCCTCTTAGTTGTCTTGTGTATTGAAAATCATTTTGGTCATAAGGTTGTGAATTGTAGAAAGGCTCTTGCAAAAATAAATGATTTTGTTAGTAGAAATTCATTTGCACTATTGTATAATTCCAATATTATTTATCAAAAATGCAAAAAGTTTAGACACATTTCTATAAATTACAAAATCAATTTTATGAGTCTTCCTCTACTGGATACAAAAGGAGATAAGTTAGAATTTTAGAATAATGAAGAAGATAAAGTTTGGAAGAAGAAACCAAAGGAGCAAAGGTCAGAGAAATCCATGGTGGCTCAAACTACCCTACATTATCAAAAGGAGAACCTATGGATCATTGATAGTGGATGCTCAAGTCATATGATCAGGGACAAGAGAAAGTTCACGAACTTCAATAATTTTGATGGAGGATCTATAGCTCTTGGTAACAATTCTATTGCTAAGATTATCGGTAAGGGTACTTTGATTCTTGAGGGTAGAAAGACAAAAACTCATGATTTGTATGTATAAGGATTGAAGCATATTCTCTTGAGTGTAAGTCAAATGTGTGATAAAGGTTACAATCTTTCATTCAGTGCTAAAGGTTGTGAAATTAGAAATACTGGTACCAAAGAGTTGATTGTAGAAGGAAGAAGGATTGACAATGATGTATATCATCTTAGTGAGGTAAATGGAAAAAAATACTTTACAATAGAGAGAGAATAAAGTTGGATATATCATATAATATTGGGACACATCAATTTTGATGATCTTGTGAGGATTAGCTCAAAAGGAATGGTAAGAGACATTCCAAAAATCAAGAAGCCTCACTCTACTAGTTACAAACCATGTCATGAAGGAAAGTAGACAAGGACCAAATTTCTACCAAGGAATATTCTACAATGAATCCATTGGATTTGATTTGTACTGATCTATATGGACTAATGAGAACAAAGAGCATTCAAGGTGATAGGTATTTTATGACGCTTATAGATGATTATTCTAGAATGACTTGGATTACTTTTCTAAAGGATAAATCAAACTCTTTTGATAATTTTAAAGCATTCAAGGCTATGTTTGAGAATTAAATCAGAAGAGCTATCAAATTTATGAGATCAAATAGAGGTAGATAATTCACTTCTGAATGGTATGATGAATTTTGTGAGTTGCATGGGATCCAAATATAGTTTTACACTCCTAGAACTCCTCGGAAAAATGGAGTTGCTAAGAGGAAGAACTAAACATATAGGAGATGGCCAAAAATTTGTTAAGCTAAGAAAAGTTTTTATATATGTAGTGGAGAGAAGCAGTTCAAATTGTAGCATATATTTTGAATAGATCTCAAATAAGACCAAATAATACTAAAACACCATATAAAATATGGAAAGGAAAAATGCCTTTAGTTAGACATCTCAAGATACTTGAAAGCAAGTGCTACATAAAAAGGGATGAAGACCATTTTGGTAAGTTTGATTCTAGATCTGATGAAGGTATTTTTATTGGTTATTCTATGGTAAGTAAGGCATATAGATGTTATAGAAAAATATTTAAAAGGATTGTGGAAAGTGCCAATATAAGTATTGATGAAACAATATAGTTTGTTGATACTTTGGATGAGGAAGATGATGAAGAACCAATCTATAGTAGTGATGAAGACTCAAAAGTTGATTTTGAGAATATAGTTACAAAGACTCTAGTAATATATGTTCAGAAGAATCACTCTGAAGATTATATTATAGGAGATAAGGATAGTGGGTTTAGACCTGGAGAAGAATTGAGAAAGAAAATGAATAGGTACACTATGCATTACTATTAAAAAATGAACCAAGCTCCTATGCAAAAGCGAGCAAAGAGAGAGGATGGAAAGATTCTATGGAGGAAGAATTAACTCCAATCAAGAAAAATGAACCTGGGAATTGGTTCCAAGACCTAAAGAAAAAAAATGTTATTGGTACCACATGGGTCTTTAGAAATAAGATGAATAACGATGGAGTAGTGATATACAACAAGGCTAGACTTGTATGTAAAGGATATATTGAGGTTGAAGGAATTCATTTTGAGGAAACATTTTCTTCAGTAGTAAGGCTAGAAGCAATTGAAATGTTTTTGGCCTTATCACCATTCAAGAATTTCAAGGTATATCAAATAGATGTGAAGTCTATATTTCTAAATGGATAGTTAGAATAAGTCTACATTGAGCAGCTTAAAGGATTCCAATGTTTAGATGACCCAAAATTTGTGAGAAAACTAAAGAAAGCACTTTATGGACTCAAATAGGATCCTAGAGCATGGTACTCCATATTGGATAAATATCTATCGCATCAAAGTTTCCAAAGAGGAAGTGCAGATAGTAATTTATACATAAAAATAGAAGGTGATCAATTGTTGATTATTATTGTCTATTTTGATGACATTATCTTTGGTGGAAGTAGTGACGACATGTACAAAGAGTTTTGGAGAGCAATGTAGAATGAGTTTGAAATGTCAATGTTTGGTGAATTATCTTTCTTGGTTTAAAAAATTTTCAATCAGAAAAAAGGCATATTCATTTCTCAAAATAAGTACATAAAATAAATGTTGAGCAAGTTTAAGATGGAAGAATGCAAACCAGTGAGTACACCTATGATTATTGGGTGTAAATTGAGTAAGGATGATGAATCTGATCCAACAAACCAGATTTTTTATAGGTCAATGATTGGTAACTTGTTGTATGTGACTACATCTAGATAGGATATAAAGCAAGTAGTTGGGATGGTAGCTAGATTTTAGGTAGTGCCTAAGGAAACTCATGTCAAAGAAATAAATATGATATTCAAATATTTGTAGGCTACAATAGATTTTGGTTTGTAGTAACCTAATAGTGAAAAATTCACTCTAATTGCATATACAAATGTAAATTGAGTAGGAAGCATAGATGACTGAAAGAGTACAATGGTGGAGCTTTTTTTCTTGGTGACAATCTTATATCCTGGTTAAGCAAGAAGTAGGATTCAATATATTTATCTAAAAAATAAGTAGAATATATTGCAAAAACTTCATGTTGCACTCAAATATTATGGATGAAGCATAATTTGAAGGAAATAAATATAGAGTTTGATGAACCCATTCCCATTATTTATGATAATACTTGTGCTATAAAAATTTCCAAGAATCAGGTAATGTACTCAAGGACAAATAATATTACAATTAACTATCATTTTATAAGAGAGAAGGTTACAGACAAAGAGGTGAAGTTGGAGTATATTGAAACCAAGGATCAAGTAGAAAACATTTTCACAAAACCTCTTCCCAATGAGACTTTAAGATCTTTGATATATGTTGGGAGTTGTTTCTCCCTCCTCTTGAATCAAGAGGATGCACAAGGTGAGGGGAAGTGTTGACTCCCTGTAACAAGAAGATTTGGTGGTCTTGTAGAGTGTTTCAGAAGTAGTGTGGTATGGACTCAGGGGGAGTCTATCAGAGCAACATGTTTCTAGATTATGTTGAAAGCAACTGACCTTTGCCATTGATGTCAAAGGGGGAGAAATGGTCTCAAAATGATAAATATTATAAGGAGAAAAAGTGAAACCAAAAATGTTGTGTCCTCTTCATCTAAACACATTAGATTTGTCTTCTTGTGTTAGTAGCAGTTTTTTGTTTGCCATCAATGAAAAAGGGGATATTGTTGAACATATGTCATCATTGATGTCAAAGGTGTAATGTCAAGTATTATTTTCCCTGATTTTAGATCCACCTTAGCGGACATAGTTAATTGTGGATGGTGTTAAGGGACCCATGGGAAACATAAAATGTTGTTAATATAATGGGATGCATATAATAATCATATTTTAGATCTCACTGGTAGGAATGCATGTATGTATGTATGAGTATGAATGAGACAAATTATGCGACCAAGTGTAAATACAAGTCATGTAATGGGAGTTCCATTTCAATCATTGTGAACCATCATTAGAAGATCATAATTTATGTGAGAGATGGTCTAAATCAAGTTCATATCTGGTGTAAGCTATGTAATAAACATTGAAGTTACACAAGCTTTATCTCTGTATTTTGGTAGGAATGGTGTCTTACTTGTTGAGTTGTTTTTTAGATCATATTTGTATTAGGGATTATTGTCTCTAGTAGGTTGGTGCCTACAAATATAGCAAGGGATTGGTGTCTCTAATAGGTTGGTGCCTACTTCATAATTTTAAGTCATTCATTATTTCTATGAGGTTGGATTTGGATAGTAGGTCTAAGCAACTCTTCTCACTATGGTTTTTCCCATTTTGGGTTTCCACATATATCAGGAGTTCATCGTGTGAATGTGTGCTTTTTTGTTTCTTGATTGATTCATGTTTGGAGATACATGTATTAAATATTTTCAAATACATTGATATACTAATTCACCCCCCCTCTCAACATATTATGTGCCCTTCATTATGTCCCCCATTTTCAATGGTGGAATGCATGGTTTAGGTTAGCCATTTGACCTAGATCCCATTTCACCATCTCACATTTTGGTGAACTTGATGTCTCCTACATTTTAATTTTTCTCATTTAACATAGCTATCACTCTCTAATATAATTGAGTATTAGGTCATTTGAAATATTTGTTGCTCACATACATTCATATTATGTTTTAAAACTATAAAAAGTAAAGCATTTCAATTTCTTCTTCTTTGCATAAAAAATTAAAGTATTATCTTTTCAAGATTTTGAGAAATATATTCAGTTGTTTATGTTAGAAGATTAATCTTTACTTGGTAAAGGTTATTCTTTAATTGTAATTTTTTATTAACTTGTAGGAATATTCCAAAGGAATCCCTACAAGTCTTTTGTCTTTTGTCATCTCACACATGTGTGAGGATAACTTATTTTTTAATTCCTTTATTAAGGAATATTTGTAACCACCTCCTTAAGAGGTGACACTTTGCACACACATAGATGAATGGTGGAATTCATTGAGTTGGGAGTTACATTCTAACTCCTTCTTCTCACCTCTACTTATTGAGGTGCCTCTCCTCTCATTCTTCAAGATTCAAGCAAGCAAGCTAAAGCTGAAGCTCTCTCTCTCTTTGTATTATTCTTTAGGCATTTTTCCTCCATTCATAATATTGGGGTTTTTTCTTGCTTTTTCCCCTTAACAAATCCTTGTGTCTCTCTTGCTTTGGTGGTGCTTGGTTTGGCTACTTCAACAATTTATTTGGTAATCTCTTTCCTTCAAACAATTGCTCTTTATTAGTACTTTCCATTGCTCTTTTTTATTTCCTTTCAGTTTACCATATTTTTCATTATGTAAATATTCATTTTTCAACTAAATTGAACCTATTGTGCTCATTTGAAGGATTTAAACCACTAAATTCATGCATGCATGTGCTTCTTATAAACAATTTAGGGCATCTTCCATTTTCTAAATTCTGTCTAATCTCAAACCTAATCCTTCAAAGTCTAAGACCCACACACACTTCATCACTTATTTAGACTTCTAAAAGATCCAAATTTCACATTTCTAGACTAGGGTGCCCTAACCCTTTTCCTACTATTTTTTCCTAGATTTCAATGATAGTTCCATCTTTTTAGGTCTTGTCCCAAATTTTTTTTTTCTCTAATAATCTATTTTGATCATCTCAATATTATCTTTCCCTCTTTTCATCTTGGGAAATCTTATGATTCTTAGGTCTTATAATTAATTTATGAGATTCATGATCTAGTTTTCTATATCTAACACTCTTTTGAGATGAATTTATTGACTTATGGATTCCCATGCTTTAACTAGCTCTGATGTTGAGCCCAAGTTTGTTAAATATTTCACTAAAGGAACCACAAAAAGATAATAATTATTTAATACCACTCCTATTCCCACTTTACCAATGTGATCTTCATCACAATCCATTCATATGGACTTGGGGTTGGTAAACTTTATTGGACATGTTCTTGAAAAAACCTTCAAAAGTTAGATAAAGACTTGGCAAGTCTCCGGTTATACTTGAGTACTGAATCTTTGGCTATAGAAACTACCCCTCTTGTGGTTAACCTTATAAAATTGGTTAATGATTCACAAGGAATACAAGTGTTACTTAGCCTAGCTCATGTAGTGGATTTCAATATTTTGACAACTAGTTGCGCTAAAATTTTAAACAATACTCAAAATCAAATTGGAAAAAAAGTGTCCTCTCCCATGATCAAATCTTCTATTCGCACCTTTACTCCTCTAGTAATAACATATACTACACAACATAGTAATGTTCTTAATACTAGTTTGGGGCTTTCATGTGGAAATCCTTATAACTTTGTTCCACCATCTCCAAAATCCAATCCTCTTTTTAATTTTTAAAATAACAATCTTCCCATCATTAACAATAGTCCTTACACATTCTACAAAATCTCAAAACACATCACTAATCAATCCCATAAAAAAAAACATCTTGTAAAACATGTATTCATTACAACAACAAATTTTCAACATGAATCAAATTCAATCCCATTCCAATCCACCAACATACCTTACTCGTAGCCCATTATCATTTTCTATTTTAAAAAACACCAATCCTACAAAACATTAAAATACCACATTTTGAGAAATATAGTGGGAAAGGAGATCCTAATAAACATGCATCCAAATTTACTAATTTATGTAGTGATTTCCTTTTTTAGGATGCTCTCCTAGATAAACTCTTCCCTTGGTTATTGAAAGACACATGGCCTTGGATTGGTCTTTCTCATTACCCAATAATTAAATCACCTATTTTTCACAACTTTTTAGTGAACTCATTTAATAGTTTCAAGTGAACATGGAACCTCAAGTGAATGTTAGCTAACTTGGTTAATTTTAGACAGGGAGTTAAAGAAAAATTGACCAATTTTATAGGGTGAAACCAAGCTCTCTACTCTAAAATTTCATATTACCTCATAGATGTTGATGTTTAAAGGGTATTTGTTATAAATTTACAACCAAACTTTCAAGATGAGATTTTATTAATAAGATATCCTTCATTCACACATCTATCCATGTCTCTTCATGATTCTCAAATATTGGTTCACCACTATGAGGTTTCACCTTATTCACCTCCTAGGATTCAATCCAAAGTCATTCCTCAATATGATTATCAATCATTCAAAAAAAAAAAACTTTCATCAAAATAAACTCCCCTCCTTCCAATAACATCAAAACATAAGTTATCATTGCAACACCCTCATCTACAACACCTTATCAATTCAAACCAAGGGATAAACTATTTTCACAATTACCTGACTATCCTCATTTCATTATGATGCAACTATGTAATAAAAATATGATTCAACTTCCTCCCATTTGTCTTGTAGACAACACCAAACCCTTACCTCCTCATTTTAACACAAAATCCTTTTGTCAATATCACCATTATTATAGTCAATAGACTATAATCTCAACCCCATAGGATCTAATACCATTATTATCAGAGCGTCATGCAACTAGGAAAGGATGGACTTTGATATAGTGGATTAGAAGTCAATATACTATGCTCTAAGTAGTGGATTAGAAGCAAATAGAGGCGGAGGCTGACGGCCAAATGAATACAACTTCTGACTATTATAGAAGAAGAAACATTACAAAAGATATATTTATAGACACATATGCATTGCACTTTTTGATTCTCAATATCACTTGATGGCACAAGAGAAGAGCATACTAATGCTTTGCAAAACTCCTAGACTTACCAAGACTCCTAACTTGTGATCCTAACTCCGAATTGATGAAATGAACTCTTAAGGCTTTATTTATAGGCTTCAAATGACCTTGACATCTGGTCACCTTCACCTTTTACCTATTCTACTAAGTTACCTTCTAGAGAATGCAAATGAGGATTATCATTTCAAGTGGCAGACATTGTCATTCCTTGCATTTTACATCATTTTTATTTACTTTTCCATATTATGAAAGTGGAGGAGGAATATCTACCAAATATTTTCAGTAGGCATTATCTATCCTCACTTTTTAATAGTAGATAAAATACATTTTCATGTGGAGATATTATGGAATCTTTTGTACAAGTTAGACCATTTTGTACAAGGCTCCACTTTGAAATTCATGTCCACATTCTTTTCCACTTTCTCCATAATATTTAATTCTACATAGTATTTATTTCTAGGAGACTTTATTTCTCATGAGACTACGTATTATTTTCTTAGACCACTATTTACATTATTTACAATATATGTCCCACCATGCTTTCTTCATTGTCATCCATTATCCCACTCGAGAATGCACCATCTTCCAATATCTAGTAATAGGTGAATATAGGGTATGTTGAAATATTGTCAAAATCCATTATGTACTGGTACTAATAATAGTGTTTGATCTTCTTCTGGGAAAATATACCAATATCTGGATCATACCATTCTCCAAGGAGAGAGGTCTTTGTATGCTTGATTACCCATTCAATTTGACTAGAAGAAAAATGAATTGCTAAATATATAATATCATATAATGTTATGCGTGGGGAAGTAGATTTATATGGTGTCATTTGAGATAAAAGAATTTTGCAACCACTATTAAATATACTAGTTAAATCATCCATACTATGAAAATTAAGAGGAAAATGGTTAATGATATCTTTGCATCTTAAGATAATGTGAGCAATTTTATACTATCTCACCAGGCTCTTTAAAACCACTAATTCTGTAATGTTGAGAGTAGGTGACATAATTACTATCTGTTGAGTACCTGAAAGAAGCTGGATATTGCCCCATCCATCATTTTGGAACATAGAGAATGGATTTTTACATTGAAAATCTTCTAAAATAAAAATTTGACAAGCTTTGGGGAGTTCCTTGATCTTGTGTATGGTAGAAGATTGTAGATCTTTTGGAAGAATATTTCCTTGTTCATCAAACCTTCCTATCATATAAACTGACTTGATTGTTTTGGGAAGATACTAAAATGAAATTTCCTTATGATTTCCTAAGACTCTAATAGACTCAAAAAATGAAAAAGACTTAAACTAACTCAGAAAATCCCGTCATAAGATGATATCAGTTTCCATATTGTCCTATTGCTAGAAGGAACACAAAGCACTGAAATAACCTAAGTTAACTAAAATATTATAGGCCTTTTTTTTAATAGTTTGAATAGAACCAAGACCTTTAACAAATATTTTTTGTTGACTCCAACATAACAAAGGTAAAACATGACTCTTAGCAAGACTAATATAATAACTAGTATCTATTAAGGATATGAACCTATTACTGAATCCTTCTAATTTGACACTTATAACAAGCTTAACAAGGAAAGACATAACTTCAGAAGATTTCTTAAGAAAGGGTAATATACATAGAAAAATATGGTAAAAATATAAGACACAAGAAATAATAAAGATAGGATCTATGGCATACTGGGCATACATTACATGATCTTGTTCATATTTCTTCTGTCGTCTGAAACTTTACTCATTATTTTGTAGAGAGGGAGAAACAAATTCACCATCCTTCTCATCCTCGAATTCATTTGTCTCCAATTCTGTAGTACTAGAACAAGAGCATAATCTTTCTAATTCTACTAAAGATTTAGACAAAATTTTATTAGACACTAAATCCTCTTCTGTATAGCCTATCTTTTCTTTTGTATTTTTTGCCTCTTCTGAGTAACCACTTGAACATGTTGCTTTTGATTCTTCATCCAATTCTTCTTCATCTAGATAGCTTCTGGAGTAGCTGCTTTCTGACTCTTAATTTTCATGATCTTCATTACTATATTCATCATATATTTCTTGGCCATATTCTGAATATTCATCATATTGACTACAATCACTATAAGGACATGAAAAATCTCTTCTTGAAAATTCTTCATAAAATAAAATAGGGAGTAAAACCTTTGATCTCAACCATTTCTTTTAGGAGTGAGGAGTCGGGACAATCTACAATAAGCTTACAAGGGGTTTTACAAGAGAGCAAGGAATCAATCCAATAAGGAAAGACAAACAAGAACTCAACAACCAACAATAACTGAATATATGATAAAAAGAGCTCAAATCTCAACATTGAGGTGACACCCTACAGAGATAAACTCTTGACTCTGTAGATGAATTCCTCAATTCACCTTATTAAAAATAGATAGTTTTATTGGGCTAATAGTTCTAAAAAAGAATCTATCATTGAATAGTTTTTTAGGGAGAATTCTTTTCAGAAAACTGCATATGATCACTCCATATAAAATCCAAATAAAGTAAGATTCTAGCAACAAAGAATACTATGAAAATTAGCTTAATAGCATTATAAAATGCTTCTGACATAACTTTAGAAAATCCATAGAATCATGATCTCTAGACTTTTCCTCTTTGGCTCTGATACCATTATTATAGTCAATAGACTATAATCTTAACCTCATAGGATTTGATACCATTATTATTAGAGGGTCACACAACTAGGAAATGATGGGATCTAATACCATTATTATCATAGGGACACACAACTAGGCAATGATGGGATCTGATATAGTGGGTTATAAGTCAATAGACTATGCTCTAAGTAGTAGATTATAAATAGAGTCTAGATATCATCTTCTAGGATTCAATCCAAATTAATTCCTCAATATGATTATCAATCATTCAAAAAGAAAAAAAAGACTTTCATCAAAATAAACTCCCCTCATTTTTCCAATAACATCCAAACATAAGTTATCATTGCAACACGCTCATCTACAACACCCTATCAATTCAAACCAAGGGATAAACTATTTTCACAATTTCCTGACTATCTTCATTCCATTATGATGCAATTATTTACTAAAAATATGATTCAACTTCCTCCCATTTGTCTTGTAGACACCGCCAAATCCTTACCTCCTCATTTTAACATAAAATCCTTTTGTCAATATCACCATACACTTAGAAATGATACTGAGTGATGTATGCATCTTAAGCACCAAGTACAAGACCTCATTGACTCTAATATCATGCAACTGCATGGTGTGAATGATAAAGATAATAAATTAGTTGCACCTCCTAATCAAAACTTGTAATTATTTACCAACCCATTACTTAGCCACTCTGCTAACCTTGTAGAATAAACTAATGGTGAATCCAATAATGAGAAAATATTAGAACCTAATATAGTCAACATGATAGATGCCCATACTCATAAAGATCAACCTAAACTACTAATTGATATCACTTTCACTCATGATGCTTTTATACATGCACCTAATGGTCCTCTCTACATTATTGGTAGAATTAATGATAAAATCATAAGAGGAATACTCATTGATCTAGCATATTTAGTGAATGTGATCAAAAAATGATTTCTTTATGTGCATGAACTATAAAAAGATAAGTATGAAAAATTAGAAGTCTCAGTGAGAGATCATGATGGTCCTACCCATCCTAAAATTAGTACTTTAACCCACCCCATTCAAGTTGGATGTAAGAAGTTGGATGTTATTTTTACCACAATCCCTAAATTAGATCAATTTCATGTGAAGTTAGGTCATCCATGGTTTTCTTCCATGAATTTGGTTCCTTTTGTTATCCATAAATGTATTAAATTCCCATTTGAAGGATAAATACATATTATTTATCATAGTGGGTTGAATCCCTTGTCTCTTCATGGAAATTTTCCCTTGATTACTTTTAGCCACAACCAAACCAACCCACTTAACCTCATTCTAGTTTTATTTCTCAATTATCCCTTACCAATATCTCATATGAGGCTCCTTGGTCAAGCTAGTGGCTACAATGGTTGTTCCACCTAGTCCACAAGTAGTAAATAAACCTAAACTCAAAATGAGTATCCTTCATTGACCTCACTCATCTGGTATCTATGTCATGGTTCCCCCTTTGCCATCCTATCTAGGATCATGAGAAAACAATGAGGTGAAGCCCTCAAGTATTACTTTTATAACTCCTAAAGAGAAAAAATCCATTGTGCAAAGCTCTCACTTTCATAATGTTTCCCAACCTATAGTGGTTCCTTTAGTTCCTCTTACAAAGGAAGAAAAGGAACTAATTTTAGAAAACACCCCAATCCCCCCTCCACAAGCTCAATATTATGCATGAAAAAATCAAGATGTAAAGGAAGACAAGAGAAGATGTTGCACTATGGCTCCTCAGCTTACTGGAGGCAATAAATCCTCACCCAATGACCTTCAATCCACATAAAAAAATTCCAATGATATCCCTCCCATCCATCCATCTTTTCCATCACCTAAATCCACTCCACCTTTGTCACCAAAACATGAAGTCAAACCTTATCTTTCCTAATCAATCCAAAGACTAAAATTCTCACCACCTTCCATGCCATCTAGTCCATAAGATACTTACATGGTTGATGGTGTTTGTAATCATGTTGATAGTGAAGGGAACACAATCTACTAAGAGGGGGGATGAATCATTAGATTAAACAATTCAAAACAATTTTGGAAACCTTTCCAACTACTTAATAGATTTTTAACATGAATAGAACTAAACCAAAAGTAAAACAATCATATCACAACATAAGATCACACAAAACACTAGATTTTTACATGAAAACCAAAAAAGGGAAAAACCACAATGAGAAGTGCTCGCAAGAAAAAATATAATAATGATTATTTATAATAAGAAGTAGACACCAACCTACCAGAGACACCAATCCCCAAAAGATTCAGTAGTCACTAACCTACAAGAGACACCAATTCCCACTATAATGGAGGCACCAATCCCTACCGGAGCAATACAACTTGAAGTAGGCACCAACCTACTAGAACACAAGTAATGGAAAATTTGAGATATGACACCACTCTCTTTTCTTCATGCCTCTGCTATGACACAACTATACATCCCACTAAGTACTTTCACTGTGATCATTAATGGATGTGCTTTGTTACTCTCAAAGATACATACTTGAACACACTAATCAACTAATACTCATACTCTTGATGATACGTAGATGCATCTGAACATTTTAAATATATACATGACACTACATTTACACTCTTATATGTTGGCCATGAATTTGCACCAACCAAGATAGGATATGATGGACCTAAATTAAAATTACATGAAACATGTAATACAAGGGTCCAATCTTTCCACTAACAACACTTGACATATTACACCACTAAGGGTACCTTAAACAATTCTTATCCTCATTCCACACACTTGGAACCATTACCGCATGCTTGTAGTTGTTACTGCACTTGCCTCAAACTTGAAATAGCTTGATGAGAATTATGATACTTCAAACTCCTTGCACATTGAGCCACACCATAAAAAAATCAAGAACATGATAGAACTAGTATAGGCATACTCTCCTTCCAAACCACAAGGCTACCACACATTTCTAAAAGAAATGTCACCCATATTAAGTAATCTCTCTATCCAAAATATATACTCCCATACAAACACAAAAAATTCTAACTACATACCTAACATGGCATGATAAATATATGAACTATATGGGAGCAGTCACACTAGGATAAACATGATACATGATATGAATGATTAGACAATCTACACACTATCAACCAACACACTACTAGAACCTTTAGATTGTTTTCAATACTTGAATTCCTACAATATTTCTTCAACTTTTACAACCTTCACATTTGACAACCTTGACACCCTTTGATAACCACTCACAACAACGATGACTTACTAACATTAGTTTGACATCAGTGACAACCTATTCTCAACAATCTCCCCCCTTGTCATTGATGGAAAACAACAAAATGTTGGGACCACAAAAAAACACACCAAAATAGCAAAAATAATAATTCTAAATGATTCATATGTTGTTCCAATCAGTCCACCTGTAAAAGATATGGCATTGAAGAAAAAGAAAGAAAAGATAGTTATTCTTCCTGAGCAATTCAACATTCACCTTCTCCAAATTTAGCATCTCCTCAATTTAAATCTTTCTCCCTCTATGATAGTTATATTCTTTTTGAGCAATTCAACATCTTGAACTCACTTTCTCCCAAGATTATAGTTATTCGTTTTGAGAAATTCAACATTTTGAGCTCACTTTCTCCCCATTTGACTGACATCAATGGAAAAGGATAAACCATGTCTATATGCTCACTTTCTCCTTTTTATTGGTATACTACCACATTCAAAACCTTGTTTCTAAAAAGACTCCCCTTGAGTCTATGCACCATAATCTCTAAACAACACTCCACAAGAGCACAAACCCTTCTTACAACGGGAAGACTAAGCTCCCCCACACCCTATGCATTCCTCTTGAGTCAAGAGGAGGGAGTAATAACTTCCAAATTCTACCGAACAAACTCAAATATCTCCTTAGGAAGTGGCTTCGTGAATATCTCTACAACTTATTACTTTGTATCCCTACATTCCAACTTGGCCTCTTTCTCTACAACCTTCTCTCTTAAGAAATGATTTTTGATTGCAATGTGTTTTGTTCTTGAGTGCATCACTAGATTCTTTTAAATTTTTATTGCACTTGTATAATCACAAATAATATTGATAAGATCTTCAAACACAACCTTCATCTCCTTTAAGTTATGCTTCATCCAAAAAACTTGAGTGCAACATGAAGTTGTAGCAATGTATTCTGCTTCTTTTGTAGATAAAGAAACTAATTACTACTTCTTACTCAACCATGATACCAAACTATCTCCAAGGAAGAATGCACCACCACTTGTGCTCTCCCGATCATCTACAAAACTTTCCCAATCTACATTTGTGTATGTTGTGAGAGTGATATTTTACTCTTTGGGTACCAAATACCAAATTTTTCAATATCCTTCAAATACTTGAATATTATTTTTACTGCATTCATATGAGTCTCTTTAGGTGTTTCCTAAAATATGGAAACCATTCCAACTACCTACATGATATTCAATCTAGATGTTGTCACATATAAGAAACTACCAACCATTGATCGGTACAAAGTTTGATCTACCAGAGTAGACTCAACATCCTTGCTCAACTTACACCTAGTAACCATAGGTATTACATTAGGTTTACAATCTTCCATCCTAAACTTTCTTAACATTTCCTTTACATATTTTTGTTGTGAGATAAAAATCCCTTTGTTTGTTTGAACAATCTGCAACCCTGAGAAGAAAGATAATTCTCCTAACATAGACATATCAAACTCATTTTTCATAGCCTTCTGAAAGTTTTTACACATTTCATCACTAATTCCTCCAAAAATAATTTTCATCAACATAGACCACAACAATCAATATTTGTTCTCCTTTTGTTTTGATGTACAAATTTCTAACCATGCAATCTCTCTAGAATCCTTGTTGCTACAAGTATCCATCTAACCTTGCATACCAAGCTCTAGGAGCTTGCTTGAGACCATACAAAGCCTTCTTCAATCTAAAAACATAACCCAAATTGTTAATGCATTGAAATCATTTTAGTTGTTCAATGCAAACTTCTTCTAGTTATCCATTCAAAATTTTTGACTTCACATCCATTTGATACACATTGAAGATCTTGTAAGCTGAAAAAGCTAAAAAAATACTAATTTACTTTAGTCTTCCTACTAGAGAAAATGTCTCTTCAAAGTCTATACCATCAACTTGATAATAACCTTTACACAAAAGTATTTCTTTATTTTTTATCACTTCACCTTCTTCATTTAGCCTATTTTTGAACACCCACATGGTTCCAATCATATTTTTTGTCCTTAGGCCTTGGGACAAGTTCCCAAGTTTCATTCTTTATGATATGATTCAATTCTTATTCCATATCATCTATCCATCCTTGTTCATTTCTCACTTACTTATATGTCTTAGGTTCTATCTTTGATAGTAAAGAGAAATGTACCTATTATTTTGATCATTCTAGCCTCATCTGAGTTAGAACCCCACAATCTTTATCACCAATAATTTTATCTTCAGAGTGATTCTTCTAAACATACTTAGCTGAAGTTTTAAAAAAAACTTCCTCTTTAGGCTCTTCAATATTTCTATGAGCTAATTCCTCTTCCTCTTCAACTTTAAGAATAGTAGGATTCTAAATAGTTTAATCAACCTTTACATTTTCACTTTCAACTATCCTCTTTAGTCTTTTGTTACAACTTCTGTAAGCTTTTCTTCTTAAAGGGTAACCAAGAAAAATACCTTCATCTGATCTTGAATCAAACTTACCCAAATGTTCTTCATCTCTTTTGATGTAGTATTTGCTTCTAAAAATCTTTAGATTCCTTATTGATGCTAGTTTTCCTTTTTATAACTCAAATGGAGTCTTCTCTATCTTGCACCTGATTTGAACATAGTTGTTTGTGTAGCCTCTCTCCACTACATATCCAATAGATTTTCCTATCATATCATATTCCTATCCATCTCCTATATAGTCTGGTACTTTCTTTTAACAACTCCATTTTTCTATAGTGTTATAGGAGCAAAAGACTACCTCTAGATTTCATGCTCTTCACATAATCTCTCATACTTCTTTGTTGTAAATTCTCTACCTCACTATGATCTTAGTACTTTGATTCTTCTTCTATTTTTATTCTCTACCATCACCTTGAATGCCTTGAACTTCTCAAATGCTTCTGATTTTTCTTTTAGATATGTAATCTGAGTCATTCTAGAACAACCATCAATCAACATCATGAAATACATGTCTCCTTGTGGAATCTTAGTCCTCATTGGTCTGCAAAAATTTGTGTGTATCAAATCCAATAGATTTGATGTAGAATACTCCTTAGTTCAATATTTTCTTCTTGTCTGATTTCCTTCATGACATGGCTTGCAACTAATTTAGTGAGGTTTACTGATTCTTGGCATATCTCAAACCAAACCTTTTTAACTAACTTTGATAATACCATCAAAATTCATATGTCCCAACCTTTTGTGCCAAAGACAAATCTCATCCTTATGTGTATTGAGACACCTTTTTCCATTCAGCTCACTGAGATGATAAATATTACTATCTATCCTACTTCCTTCCCCAATCAACTCATCAGTACTTTATTTTTTGACTTCACAACCATTAGAACTAAAGGATAATTGATATTCCTTATCACACACCTAATTGAAACTCAACAAATTGTGTTTTAAACCTTCAACATACAAAATATCATGTGTCTTTGCTTTACCACCTTCAAGAGTTAATGTACCCTTATTGGAAATTTTAGCAATAGAATTATTTCCAAGGGTAGCTAAACCACCTTCAAATTCTTTGAAATTCATGAAATTAATTTTATCTCCAGTCATGTGACTAGAGTAACCATTGTTAATAATCCATAGGTTCTTCCTTTCCTTTTGATGATGTAACATTGTTTTGCAATCAAATATTTCTCAAATTTCTTCTCTTTTGGAACCTTCTTCTAGACCTTATCTAAAACATCATTCTTTCCTTTCTCTAATAATGGGAAACTCACAAAATTGCTTATATAATTCCTTGCAATATGTCCAAAATTATTGCACTTGAAACATATGATATTAAAATTTAATAGAGGTGCAAATGCATTATTACTAAAAAAATTATTCCTTCTTACCAAAAATATTCTATGATCCACATCCTTATGCCCATATTCATTACAACTAAAACAATAACTAGAAAAAGAAAAACTTGACTTGACATTGAATCCTTTTCCTCCAAATTTTCACATTTTGTTCTAAACTTGAAAAAAATCATCATTCTAAGTCATGCTTCCATTTCTTATCGAATTCCTCACTGATTTTAAACTTCTAGAATTAGTCACTTTTGGACTTTTCTTAGTAGAGTTCTTTGACTATTCTATCTCCTTTTTCTTTTTATCATCAAAACTAACAACAATTTTTTTATGCAAAACTTTATGACCTTCCAATATTTGATCTAGGGTTTCAATACATTTACTGAACTTCAACTACAACTACTAATTTTCCTTCTCAAGTTGTTTTCTAGATGCAACAATCTCTACCCCAAACTTTTCACAGTATTTTTCTTTTGCTGATAACTTCTCTATCAATACTTCTTCAACTCTTTTTTCTTCTTCTACCTAAATCTTCATATCAATGATCATCTTGTTTACAACCTTTAGATCTTTTTCTAATTTCTCTTTTTCTCTTACTTTTGCAATTCTATTATTCAGCTTCTTGATTTATTTTCTAGCTCATAACAAATTCTCCATAAGATCTACATCTTCTTCACCCTTTTTCTCTAGAACTAATTTTAGCATCACCATCGATAGTTTCAAAATCCATGAAGATAACTTTTCCATTTTCATCACCAGATGCATATTCATATTCTTCTTCTTCATTTGTATAGAAACTTATATGCTTTCTATGTCCTTTGACTCTTCTCTGAAAGGAATTCTTTCCATTCTTTTGATCAACATTATTAGTATTCTTATGAGGACACCCAGCCATAAAATATCCAATATCTCCACAATTAAAACATTTGAAAGGTAATTTACCTTTGTACTTACTAGAACCTCTTTGTAGCTTTCTAAAAAAAATTTCTTCTTCCATATTTGATCCATAATCAAAATCTTGACCACCCTACTTCACAAATAGTCTAAAAGAAACTTATTTTCTTATAGAATCTTCATTATCAAATCTCATCTCAAATGCAATTAGTGTTCTATGAAACTCAATCAATTTTAATTTATTCACATCTTTAGCTTCTTCTATAGCAGAAATTTTAGGATCAAACCTTCTAGGTAAGGATATGAGTACCTTCTTTACAACAATCTTCTCTAAATTTTCACCAAGACCTTGAATATGATTTACAATTTCTTCAACCCAGAGTATAAATGTAGCAATGTTCTCATCTTCTTTCATCCTTCAACCTTCAAATTGAGCTTTGTAAGTATATAAATTTTATTCTTTGACTTTGTCATCACCTTCATAGATAGGTTCCAATCTATCTCATATATCCTTTGTTGTTCTACAATCTATTACTTTTTAAAACTTTGTGTCAATCAAACCATGTAAAAGAGCATTTCTAACCTTAGAATTGATTTCATAAGCCCTCTTTTCAATCTAATCCCTAGGAGGGTTATCAGGAATTTCATACCCCTCTATAAAAAAATTCCATAAGTCCATACCTAAATCCATCAAATATGTCTCCATCCTAACTTTCTAGAAAGAAAAATTAGATCTATCAAAAATTGGTACTTTGTGTCCAAAAGAACTATCCTGTGCCACCCCAGATCTACCTTAAGTTGTTAAACTCTTTCAAAGGAACTGGGCTCTAATATTGAAGGGCACACAATCTACTGAGAGGGGGGTGAATTGATATATTAAACAATTCAAAACAATTATGGAAATCTTTCCAACTAATTAATAGATTTTTAACATGAAGATCACTAAACCAAAAGTAAAAACAATCAAAGCACAACACAAGATCACACTCAACACTAGATTTTTACATGGAAGCCCAAAAATGAAAAAAACCATGGTGAGAATATCTCAAAGTAGAAATATAATAATGATTCTTTACAATATTAAGTAGGAACCAACCTACCAAAGACACCAATCCACAAAATATTTAGTGGGAACCAACCTACAGGAGACACTAATTCCTGCCAGAACAATACAACATGAAGTAGGCACCAACTTACCAAAACAAAATAAATGGTATATTTGAGATATGACACAACTCTCGTTTCTTTGCACCTCTACTATTACACAATTATACATCCCACTAAGTAATTTCACTGTGATCATTAATGGATGCACTCCACTAATCTCACAAGTACATACTTGAACACACTGATCAATTGATACTAATACTCTCAATGATACATAGATGCATTTGAACATTTTAAATACATACATGACACTACATTGACACTCTTCAATGTTGGCTAGGGATCCACACCAACCAAGACAACATATGATGGACCTAAATTCAAATCCTCACCTAATTAAATTCAATCCACACAACAAAATTCCAATGAAATCCCTCCCACCCATCCATCTTTGCCATCACCTAAATCCACTCCACTTTTGTCACCAAAAACATGAAGAAAAAATTATCTTTCCTCACCAAGCCAAAGACTAAAATTCTCACCACCTTCCATGTCATCTAGTCCAAAAGATACTTACATGGTCAATAGTCTTTTTAATCATGTTGATAGTGAAGAGCACATAATATACTAAGAGGGGGGTGAATCATTATATTAAACAATTAAAAAAAAACTAGAAACCTTTCCAACTGCTTAATATATTTTTAACATGAAGAGAACTAAACCAAAAGTAAAACAATCTTATCACAACATAATATCACAGAAAACACCAAATTTTTACATGGAAACCCAAAAAGGGAAAAACCACAGTGAGAAGCACTCAGAAGAAAAAAATATAATAATGATTCTTTATAATATGAAGTAGACACCAACCTACCAGAGACACCAATCCCCAAAAGATTCAGTAGGCACCAACCTACAAGAGACACCAATCCCTGCCAAAACAATACAACATGAAGTAGGCACCAACTTACTAGAACATAAAATAGGTCAGAACCAAACACTTCCACAATATAAAGAATTCAATCCAAACAAGTAACTACGTAATTGAGACCCAAATCTCCACAAACACACTTCTCAACACTTCCTATATCAACAATTATCCTCTTCAATTAGCACTAGCATGTCAGGTGGCCAAACCTACACTAAAACTAACAAGAAATTCCAAAAACACCTCTTAAGGTCCATAAAAATCTTGCAGACCACACAAAAAAAATTCCACACTATTCATACAACATCTTAAAATATTCCAACATCATCAAGATATTTTGTACAACTACTGCAACCACCTAAAACTCAAGAACATCTTCATTTTGTGCAACCAGACATATTGGAACATACATCCAACACAACAAACAACATCCAACACAACAAACAACCTTGTGGAACAACTCAACACTCAAAACTTCAAGGGAAGTTAGATAAAAACATTATAATAATGTTCCAAGATCCACAACACCAAAACCTTCACTGTGGAGAAATGCACAACAATCTCATTTCTCCAAGACACCCTATTTCACCAAAAAGAAATAATGTTAAACACATCTTCCACTGTAACTATGATCTAGAACCTGAAACTCTAGATATGACACCTCCAAACACCTTTAATTATCATGTACAAACCACATGAGCATCTCTTCAAGCATGAAGGAATGTAAATAAAAAAAATGAACACCACTCTATCACACTAAACTCTTTTTTATTCAAATTTTCTCAAAAGAACTTGGAAACCAAGCATCTCAAACACCATCTCAACATCTTCAACACCTTCTCAACATATCAACCACACAAGAGGTTGGTATCCATAAGCACTTACTCATCATTGCTACATTAGAGGTTGACACGAATACTAATGACACATAATGCAACCAAAACACTTGAACACACTTGCTTCCTTAGGGGTTGAAATTAATGACAACACAAGTTTCTAAAAAATCTCTCCATTTGTCATTGATGGCAACACCTGCTTTCTAAAAAACCATCAATAAAAAAGCAACCATACAATAAGCAGTACTACCCATGATAGGGAAAATTCTTCTCATGCAACACCAGTAACACCTACTTTCTAGATCACTCTCCTCCTTTTCTCCTCAGACAATACTTCTCCATACTCTCTCCCCCTATGGTCTTCAGACCATATCAGCTTCTGCACTATGGTTTTTCAACCACTTTAACTTTTTATCCCCCTTTGAAATCAATAGAAAAGGGCCATAAACTCATCGAACTCTCTTACTCTCCCCCATTAATAGAATATAGAGGGAAATACCTACATACACCAACCAACAACCATCGCCACCTACTCCCCTGAGAGGTAGCCTTCAACATCAGTCTAAGACCAAGAGATATATCTTGAAATGCTTCTCGGACAAATGCACATACTTATGCATCTAGTTGAAAGGAGGGGAAATAACCCCTAACTTCTCCGAGAGGTACTCAAAATTATCTTTTGGAAGAGCCTTTGTGAAAATATCAACAACTTGATCCTTAGTAGGCACATACTCCAACTTCACCTCATTCTCTACAACTTTCTCTCTCAAGAAGTGATACTAGATTGAGATATGTTTTGTTCTTGAATGCATTACCAAATTCTTGAAATATTTATTGCACTCGTATTATCACACAAGATAGGAATAGGTTCATCATATGAAACTATGATATATTTCAATGTTTGCTTCATCCATAACACCTACGTGCAACATGATGCTGTTGCGATATATTTTTCTTCTATAGTAGATAATTCTATTGAATCCTACTTCTTACTTATCCATGAAACCAACCTACTTCCAAGAAAAAAAAGCACCACCACTTGTACTTTTCCTATCATTTGCACATCCATCCCAATCTGTATTTGTATATGCACTCAAGGAGAAGTTAGTATCCTTAGGATACCACAAACCATAATCTGGAGCCCCCTTTAAATATTTGAATATCCTTTTTATTGTTGCAACATGAGATTATTTGGGATCTTCTTAAAATATAGCCATAAGACAAATTGAATGCATGATATCTGGTCTAGTAAGGTATAATAGTCCACCAATCATTGATCTATACTTTCTCTAATATATCTTAGGATATTCATAATTCTTGCTTAAATTACAACTAGTAACCATAGAAGTACATATCGATTTAGAGTCATTCATTCCAAATTTCCTCAACAATTCCTTAACATACTTAGACTGTGATATGAATACACTTTTCTTTGATTGAATGATCTGTAAACCAAGGATGAAATTCATCTCCCCACATATTGACATCTCAAATTATTTTTGAATTTCCTCTACAAACTTCTTGCACATATCTTCATTTCCTTCAAAGATTATGTCATCAACATATACCACCACAATCAAGATTTGTTTTCCTTCAACTTTGAAATACAGATTGTTATTTGTAGTACCCTTTCTAAATCCTTGCCACAACAAGTACTTATCTAACCTTGCATACCAAGCTTTGGGAGCTTGCTTTAGTCCATACAATGCTTTCTTCAACCTATAGATCACATCTACATCTTTTGAAAACTAAAAACCTTCTAGTTTTTCAATGTATACTTCTTCCAATTCACCATTCAAGAATGTAGATCTCACATCCATTTGATATACTTTTAAATCTTTATGTGTTGTAAAAGCTAAAAACATCCTATATCTTCCATTCTTGCAACCGAAGCAAAAATTTTCTCAAAGTTTATACCTTCAACCTGTGAGTAACCCTTACACACAAGTCTTACCTTGTTTCTGACAAATTTTCCATCTTCATTCAACTTGTTCCATAACACCCACTTAGTACTAATAACATTATTGTTTGTTGATCTTGGGACTAATTCCCAAGTCAGATTCTTCTCTATCTATTCTAATTCTTCCTTCATTTCTTTGACCCAATTCTCATCTTTACATGCTTCAGTTACTATTTTTGGTTCTACCTCAGAAAGTAAATAGAAATTTACTTTTTCTTCTATTATAACAACTTTTCTCCTTGTTAGCACACATTTTCTCTTATCTCCAATGATATGATCTTCTAAATGATTCTTCTACACATACTTAGGAGTCTTAGTATTCTTTTTTGGAGCTTCTTCCTCTTCAACCATCAACTCTTTTCCTTTTTCTTCAACCTTTTCTTCTTCACTTCAATGGGATTCCTTAGATTCATACCCTTCTACCAGTACTAAACATTTATGTGGTTCTTCATCCACTTTGACACTTGCTCTCTTAACAATCTTCTTCAATCTCTTATTGTAGCATTAGTAGGTATTTCTTCTTGTAGATTATCCAATGAAGATTCCTTCATTAGATCTTGCATCAAACTTTCCTAAGTTTTCATCTTTCATTATATACAATTTGCTTCCAAAACTTTTAACTATTTCACAATAGTGGGATTACCATACCATAACTCATAGGGAGTATTTGAACTATTTTCTCTTGCTTGAAATTTGTTAAGAATGTAGACTACAATTTGAATTGCTTCTCTCCAATATACATTGAAAAGATTAGCTTCCTTCATCATTGTCCTAGCTTATTCCTAAACTATTCTATTTTTTCTTTCAACATCTCTATTCTATTGAGGAGTTCTAGGTGCTGACAAATGCCTCTTTATTCCATGTTCTTCACAATAGTTTTTAAACTCATTTGAAGTAAACTCGTCACCTCTATCAGAACTCAAAAATTTGATTTTCAGATTCATTTCATTTTCAATCATAGCCTTAAATGCTTTGAACTTTTCTAGACCTTAATTTTTTTTTTGAGAAATGTAACCCAAGCCATTCTAGAATAAATATCAATTAATAACTTGAAATACCTTCCACAACATGAGCTTCTAATTTTGGTAGGTCCACACAGATCTACATGCACTAACTCTAAGGGACCTGTGCTAGAGCATTCTTTTTTCTTGAATCTTTCCTTTTTTTGCTTTACAACTTGAAATTCTTTGCAGATTGTATTGATAGGATTTTTGGTGCAAGAGAACCTAGTGATTACATGCCTCCATGAAGAAATCTTGCTAAATTTGGTTTATTTTTTGTGTTTTGATGTTGTAATAAGGTCATTTAGACCATTTTAAACTTGTATGAGTCTATTTTGGGTTTTAGAAGGTCATTTTGGAATCATTTGTCAAACATTGTAAAAATTGTCAAATTGTCACAAAGTTGTCAAGTGCAATTTAACAATTCTGTCATAGGGTGGAAGATGAATGGTTAGTAGTTGAACAGTTGGTTTCTAAACATTGGGACAAGTTTGAAAAGGCATAAAAATCCAAAATCCATCATTTTAAAGGTTTTTGAGAGGTTTTGAGGAAGTTTGGAGCAATAAACAATTTATTTTTCTACATTTTTATTGTGTTTCTTGTTGTTCCTCTCAATGGAACGTGCTAGTATAGATAGATAAAAGTATGAAATAAATTGGAGATATTAGGGTATTGAATCTAGTTTCATTTTCTTTTGGTCTCATTTATTTTCATTGGGTTTTGAGCATTTTAGATCAAATTTACCAAAAATAGTTTGAAACCCTTGTTTTGGGGGCTTGATAGGAGAAAAAATTGAGTTTCTCCTTATTGCACCATTGAAAAATATTCTAAGTTGAAAAAAGGGACTCTATACATGTTTTTTATGTTTTCCCAAGGTTGCAGGAGATTTGGTGAAGGTTTTCACATGATATGGTGATGCCCTAGACTGATTTTACCATGTTTGGATGCATTTGAAGCCAATAGGAGTGAGGGTTTGATGAAATACCCTTGGGGAAGAGTGGGAAACATTTTAGTAAGCATGTAAAAACCTTATGTGATGTTTCCATTCCTTTGGAATAGGTTTTTGTGATCAAGAGTGTATAGAACCAAAAAACCCCATTGCATACAAGCCTAATTAGACCTTAAGAATAGCTAAGTAGTCCATTTTTGGAAGACACTTTACAAAACAACCCTACCTAATTTTTTGATATGTTTTAAAGAAGCCAAATGGGTACTCAAATATTTTTTTTATAGTTAGGATATCATGTCTTATTCAAAAATTACAAAGGATTGTTTATTTCTTGAAAACTAATAAGAAGGTTTGCCTCTTGTGTGGAACCACCATTGTTTGAAGAAATTAAGTTTGGGAAACCATTTTGTTGGTTTAATCCTATCATATTTGATATGTTCAAGGTGTTTTCAGGGTCCAGTGCTAGGCTGGGGTCTTAAAACCACTCTTGGGTGCATTTGTAGCACTCATAGCCATGTTGCATATGAGAAGGGATTGTGAACATTTATATGATCATCCAAATTTGTAACTTTTGATCTCTTGAATGACTTGATGGATTTTTTTAGGTCATGTAAACCTTGTGTAAAGTCTTCCATATGTTGATTAATCCTTTTTGAGTCCATTGTGCCCATTTGAGGTGTGTAATCTTGTCAACGTCATGCCAAGTTGAAGAGAGTTTAGTATGTTGAAATATCAACCCATTTTTGTGAAATATGCCTCCATTATGTTGAAGTGAAACCCTTGCTCTGAATTAATTAGTATTAGAGCTATAAGACTCTAGAAAATGAAGGTTGTGTGTTTGTGTGTGTTGTCTTTTTGCAAGTTGAGGAGAGAACCTGGATGCCAAGAGACTGGGTAGTGAAGAAAAGAGGAAACCTAGGTGAGGTGTCACAAAAACAAGGAGAAGCAAGGTGAAAGATACTTGCTTGAATAAAGAGAAGAATGGATGTGTTGAGGAAATACTTGTAGGCTGGGGGTTCATAAAAGAGGAAACAAGAAAGGGAAAAAGAGGAAAAAGAAAAGGAAAAAAAAATGGAAATTGACCAAGAGATAAAAGAGCTGAGACATGCTATGGAACAAATAAAAGAGATGAGAGAAATGATGGAAGAGAGATGGAAGGTTGAGTTGTAGCAATTAGAAAACCAAGAGTCAAGTTGGCATCTACCAATTAAGAAGAATATCTCATGGCCTATTCAAAAGATTATTCAGAGAAGAAGACAAGTGGGAGCATTAAAACTAGATGTGAAGACAATATAATCTTTGTTGATGAAGGACGATGGTGAAAAAACCAAGCAAGCTCAGGTGATGATGGTAGAAGAAGAAGAATTCATGGAGGTTGCATCTATTCCAGAGTTTGAGGGTACCGAGAGAACAAACTTGAAGAATGATTTGATTTTGGAGAGAAATAATATTAAGTTGGTGTGAAGAGTTGATTTGTTGAAGGTCAAGGATGAATTGATTTTGGAGGATCAAGGTTTTCTTCAAAGGTATGTTGAAATGGTGTTTTCTTCATTATTTTCCAAAGAGGATAATGGTCTTTCATTTTTTGTCACATCAAAGGTTAGTGAACCTGATAAAGCAATAGTCATAGGGGAAAAATATCAAATAAAAAAAATGGAAAACAAAGGTGAAAAGCATAAGGATGATTTGTTAAGGAAGGTGGATAAGTTTAAGCATGCATTTGATGGGAAGGAGGATGGGATACACTATTTTCTTGTTGTGATTGCAGCCTTAAGGAAGGGTAAACCTAGATTCAAGATAAAGCAAAATATTGATGCAATTTCAATGATGTTTTCAAGTGAGGAAGGAGCCAAGGATCATCCATTAGACAAATCTCTACAGTTGGAGAAAAACTTGGATGCCAAACCATTCAAAAGGGCAAGAGATAGTGCATGTTTTCAGTACCTAGTTCATTGGAAGGGTATGAAGGTAGAATTTGAAGACCAGAGAAATATGTGATCAAACATAATCTTGTTGCATATCCTCACTCAAGAGGACTTGAGTTCTATTTCCATGGGGAGTATGGTGTAGGAGCACCTAGTGATTACATGTCTCCATGAGGCAATCTTGATAAATTTGGTTTAGTTTTGGTGTTTTGATGTTGTAATAAGGTCATTTAGACCATTTTAAACTTGTATGAGTCTATTTTGGGTCTTAGAAGGTCATTTTGGAATCATTTGTCAAACATTGTAAAAATTATCAAATTGTCACAAAGTTGTCAAGTGCAATTTATCAATTTTGTCATAAGGTGGAAGATGAATAGTTAGTAGTTGAAAATTTGGTTTGTAAACATTGGGAAAAGTTTGAAAGAGCATAAAAATCCTGAATCCATTGTTGTAAAGGTTGTTGAGAGGTTTTGAGGAAGTTTGGAGCAATAAACAATTCATTTTTCTACATTTTTATTGTGTTTCTTGTTGTTCTACTCAATGGAGTGTGCTTGTACGGATAGATAAAGGTCTGAAATCAATTGGATATGTTAGGGTATTGAATCTAGTTTCATTTTCTTTTGGTCTCATTGATTTTCATTGGGTTTTGAGCATTTTAGAGAAAATTTACCAAAAATAGTTTGAAACCCTTGTTTTAGGGGCTTACTGGAGAAAAAATTGAGTTTCTCATTATTGCATTGTTGAAAAATATTATAAATTGGAAAAGGGAATGTATACATGTGTTTTGATGTTTTCCCAAGGTTGTAGGATATTTGGTAAAGGTTTGCACATGATATGATGATGTCCTAGACTGATTTTACCATGTTTCAATGCATTTGAAGCCAATAGGAGTGAGGGTTTGATTAAATACCCTTGGGGGACAGAGGGAAACATTTTAGTAAGCATGTAAAAACCTAATGTGATGTGCCCATGCATTTGTAATAGGTGTTTGTGATCAGCAGTGTATAGAACCAAAAAACCTTATTGCATACAAGCCTAATTAGGCCTTAAGAACAATTGAACAGTTCATTTTTGGAAGACACTTTACAAAACAACCCTACCTAAATTCTTGATATGTTTTAAAGAAGCCAAATGGGTACTCAAATATGTTTTTACATTTTGGATATAAATTATTATTCAAAAGTTACAAAGGACTATTTATTTCTTGAAAGCTAATAAGAAGGTTTGCCTCTTGTGTCAAACCACCATTGTTTGAAGACATTAGGTTTGGGAAACCATTTTTTTGGTTTAATCCTATCATATTTTGGATGTTCAAGGTGTTTTGGGGGTCCAATACTAGGTTGGGGTCTTAAAACCACTCTCGGGTGCATTTGTAGCACTCATAGCCATATTGCATATGAGAAGGGATTGTGAATGTTTATATGATCAACCAAATTTGTAACTTCTAATCTCTTGAGTGACTTGATGGAGTCTGTTAGGTTATGTAAACCCTTTGTAAAGCCTTCCACGTGTTGATTAAGCATTTTTGAGTCCATTGTGCCAATTTGAGGTGTGTAATCTTATCAAGGTCATGCCAAGTTGAAGAGAGTTTAGTATGTTGAAATATCAACCCATTTTTGTGGAATATATCTCCATTATGTTGAACTGAACCCCCTGCTCTACATTAATTTCTAATCTTTAGAAAATATCTCACAACATCAGTAGAGATTATCCTTGCTACGCTATCAAAATTAATGTGACTCATTCTTCTATGCCATAACTAATTTTCATTAGTCTGAAACATAAAGCACTTTGCACCATTACCTTTGAGTTGATAAACATTACCTCTTGTCCTTATTGTAGCAGCAAATAGAATACCAAATCTTCTTTTTTTGATTTCACAACCACCATTTTGAAATACAAGATTATATCCTTTGCTACACATTTCTCCTACACAAAATATTATGTTGAAGACCCTTAACATAAAGAATATCATGTATATTATTCTTTTCATCAAAACTAATTGAACATTTTCCACAAATCTTAGCAGATGTATCGTCACCAAAATTAACAAGACCACCATCATACTTTTCAAGATTAGAAAACTTACTCTTATCACCAATCATATTATTTGAGAATCCATTGAAAATGATCTAGTAATTCTTCTCCTCTCTAGCATGAAAAGAAGTTAACATAGTTCCTTCACTTTTTGAACTTTCCTTAACACATCTTTCATAATTAGTAGAATTATTTCCAACATTTAGAGCCATGAACAAGCATTCATCATTGTCTTCATTCTGATAATATGATTCTTCATCATCAAATACAACAATTTCCTTTTCAACATAATAAATCTTCTTGATAAATTTACCCTTATGATCCTTTTGTTTGTCATTAGTAACTTTGATTGGACATTTTGATACACAATGACCTATCTTTCCACAATTAAAACATTTGAAAGGTAGCTTACCTTTGTATTTTCTAGTACCCTTTTTCAATCTCCTCACAAAGTTCGCTTTCACCTCATCAAGATCATCAAGATCATCTAGATCTGATCCATTATCCTTTTCCACATTGTAGACTTTAAATGTAGTTTCTTTTCTTGTAGTATCTTGTCCAAACTCTCTCATTTCAAAAGAAGTTAAAGCATCGAGCATTTGATCTCTAGAATATAGATCCAAATTCTAAGCTTCCTCAATAACAAAAACTTTATGACTATAAGCTTTAGGAAAAGTTCTTAATACCTTTTTCACAAATTTTCTTTCATGCATATTTCCACCAAGACCATCATTGATGGCATTGAAAAATTCATCAAATTTGAACATGTAGGTAGAAATATATTCATCTTCAAACATCTTTAGGGTTTCAAATTTGGCTCTGTAGATTTTCATCTTCACTTGTTTTACCTTGTCATATCCTTCATAGATTCCTTCCAACTTTTTCCAAACATCTTTAGCAGACTTGTATTTTATAACCTTCATAAGTTCTAAATCAGTAACACCACTTAGGATTGCATTCCTTTCTTTTCCATTGTTCTCATATTCTTTGATCTCATCATCAATTGATGGTCCATTTGTAGGCATAGTGTAACCTCTTTCAATAGAGTGCCAAACACCAAATCCAAGGAGCCTAAGAAAGAATCCATCCTATCTTTCTAGTAGGTATACTTTTTTCCATCAAATAAAGGAGCGTTGACACATTTTCTATGCACCATATGGATCTACCTCAAGCGGTTAAGATTATTCCTAGCAACCACAACTTTGATACCAATTTTTAGATGCACATAAAAACTTAGAGGGGGGGTGAATCAGTTGTATACTTTTAAAACAATAGAAACCCTCATTAACATTCAGATCTACTCTGTTGGGAAATCAGACAAATAATCGTGTTGAGGCGGAGGCTACATTTATAAGCATAAAATATTGTGGACTGAGGTTACTCCAAAATATGGGTCGAAGGCGATTCTTAAAATATAATCAATTATCTTCATGGAACTCATAAGCCTAGCTGGAATGTGGAACAGTTAATTAAAGATACTATAATAATGTTAAGTTCTTGTGAAGAGACCCATGTATCTCACATTTTCCGAGAAGGAAAATCATTAGCTGATTTTTTTTCCAATGAGGTTGTCAAGTTAAATGAGTATCGTGCATGTGAGGAGGGCTCTATCCTTCCCAAGAAAGTGAGGATATTAATGAGAAATAATGGCATGGGTTGAGTTGATACGGTGACAACATTTAATATTTAGTACCATCTCCTGACTCACATGCTTTGTGGGTTTAGTTTGGATTTCTCGCATTCGGTTGAGCGATTATCACAAGGGTTTTCTTCTTCTAGTGTTTGAAGAGATGGGTGGCAACAGAAGTAGAATAGAGACACACTCTTGTGTGGGTCTGAGGAAGAAAAAGAAGCTATGGAAGATTCTCCGTCATGGGAATTTCATGCATTTTTTAGAAAGGTTGCATGGGCATGACCCAAATGCCTCGGCATAATTTGTTTCTTGTTGGCATAACCGCAAGCTTCAGATAAAGGGCCTATAAAGTGGATGTAAATGAGGAGCTTATTTCTACTGTGACTGGGATGTTGATGGTTAGCCATAAGTTTTATAAGGACAAGAAGAGCAATGAGGAAGCAATGGCCCAATTCTTCAAAGATGATGAGTGGAAAAAAATGATTAAGATGGAAAGTTGGGGCTATGAACACAAGTCCCTCAAGAAGATATGGACAGATGTTGCAGAGGTAATAATGCACTATGTGACCCTGGAAGGAAGGTTTATTGCTATCCTAGGTCGCCATTTCATGCTTTTAAACCATTTTAGGCATGGATTGCTTATTTCTTTTTTGTTTTTTTTGTTATCTTTTGTGGAGGCTTTTGTTTATGCTCATTTAGAAAGTAGGAGGTCTCTAGTCCTCCATAAAGGTCTTGTTATCTTAATCATGGAGAATGTTAAGGATCTTCTCCCTGCCCCTACTTTTAAGGGTAAGGAGAAGATTCTGAGTAAAGTTTATGGTTCGTCAGGCTCAAACACTAGCATTATAGATGAAGAGCAATGGAATGAAGATGAAGACAATGGTTCCTCATCCATTGTGACTACCTCCTCGTAAAAGAGGAAGAAGAGTAGCCTTAAAAGCAATCAGGCAACAAAGTGCTTTGTTATTTTTGACAATGAGGATACGAAGGTGGGTTCAGATGATTCCTCTCCTAGGAATGTGGATTTGGTTGTTGGTCAGGGTGAAGCTGAAGGTGGAGATAATGAGGAGGGTTTGCAGGAAAATGTGTTGGTTATGGAGGCCAAGGGTAAGCTGATAAGGGTGTCCAAATGCATTTCCAAATTGAAGAACCAGGCCTCAAAATTTTTGCAAAGGATTCTAAGGTGATTTGTGGGGAGAAGGTTTTTGGTGAAAAGGTGGTGGAAATCGATGACTCCCCAGTTTATACCTTGCCTAATGTGGAGCTGGAAGAAGAGAATAAGGGTCAAGATGAGGAGGATGTTGAGAGGAAGAGTGCAAAGCCAGAGCCTCTAAAGGTAAATCCCCTTTCTGAGGACTTTTCTTATCTCGATGATGATTCTACCTCAATGTTTGAGTTGCTAGACATGGCTAGGGATGGGACCACTAGAACTTTTAAGTTAGCTAAGTGGACTCTTCAAGAGTATAATAAGGTTAACATTAAAATAAGGGGTTTGAAGGAGAATTTGAAGAATGTTTCGAAAGGCTGGGTGTCGGACATTCTAATTGACAAAATTGTGGACCTTGAGGGTTCCTTCCATGACTTCAAGTTCCTGTGTGAAGAATGATTGGTTGGTTTAGAAGCCAAGATATTGAATACAAATTCAGACATAAAGAAGCTTCTCTATGTGAGCCACATTTTAGTAAAAAATAGTGTGGACTTTTTGGAAGTCCTATTCAGAAATATTACTGAGCTCAAGGAGGACCAAGTGTATTTTTTTGAATTAATGGAGAAAGAGCATTCGGCTAAAGGAAAAGGTAAAAAAGGTGCGAAAGATGATGGTAAAGGCCCTATTGTTAGAGGGTCTACTGAATGGAAAAAGTCCTATGAAGCTGAGAAGAAAGAGCTACTGGACATGATTGAAGCACACAGGAGCCAGGAGCTTGAGGTGGCCAAAACCTTAAGTAGTATGAAATAGTGTTCCGCTCTCTTTTTGATTGTTGTCTATTTTATGTTGGATCTTGGTTTATTTCCTATTTTTTTGCTATTTTGATGCTATTGGGTGTTGTTGTTAGCTTACTATTTTATCTCTCATATAGAACCCTTTTAGTTTTTTTATTTTGGGTTTTGGTATACTACTAGTGTCTTATTGTAGTTTCTTTTAAGAAACATTTTATATCTTAAGTTGTGTTTTAGGTCCCTTCAAAACATTTTTTCCCCATATAATCAAAACATTCAGATCTATATTAGTTCTTAAACCCTTATCCACCATTAAACCATTAATATGCATTAACAAAATGTAAACATGTAAAGTAGTAATGAAAACACATCAAACACATAAGAACACCAAATACATGTATAAAACCCAAGAAGAGAAAACTACGGTGATGATTATCTCACTAATATATGAATTGCAACACTGAATACAATAAGGCTCACTGCTAAGGTCTCACTGACCAAAAAGATAAAGAAAGGCTCACTATCGGTGGCTTGCTACCAAAGGACTCATTTTCCAAAAGAAAGAAGAAATAAGGGGTGGCTCAATTCCAATTTGAAATACTAAAAATGCATCTCTTATATGCCAAAGATACAATTCCACTGAAGCACAAACAACTCATCAAACAAATTGAAATGCAAACACCTTCTGCTCACTACATTATGAAGTCATAGGAACTAAGGCTCAGAATCAAATCAACACACTTGATCACTTTTGCATCTTTCACATCACAAAAAATTCTTAAAATTATTATCTAATCAACACAATAATTATCCTTGCATATATACCCTTTGTGACCTAAATTAATCTCAATTAGGTTGGCCTTAACGAAATGTATACACCTCTACCATGCAACAACAAATATGTCGGCACTAAACACTTCCACAACATAAAGAATCGAAGCCAAATAATGCCATTACTTAATTGGCACCCAAGTATACACAAACATGCTTCTCAACACTTGCTCAATGAACAATTATCCTCCATAATTGGTGCTAGTACAATAGGTCATCCAAACCTGAACTGACACTAATAAGCCACTTCAAACACATCTCTCAAGGTCTAGAAACATGTTGTGGACCACACAACAACATTACAAAATATTCATACATCTAAAAATATTCTGCACAACTATTGCAACTACCTAAAATTCAAGAACATCTTCATTTTTTGCAACCAAACATACTGGCACAGACATCCAACACACTAGACAACCTTGAAAAACAACTCAACACTCAAAAATTTAGTGGAAGGTAGATACAAAAATTATAAGCATGTTCTCAGATCCACAACACCATAACCTTCACTATGGAGAAATTTAGAGCAATCTCATTTATCCTAGACACCTTATTTCACTAGACAGACATACTATCAAACATATCTTCCACTGTAGTATGATCTAGAACCTAAAACATTGGATATGAAACCTATGAACACCTATGATCATCAATTACAAATCACATGAGAATCTTCAAGCATGAAGGAATGTGGAGCAAAAAATTGAACACCACTCTGTCACATTAAACTCTCTTTTATTCGAATTTTCTCAAACGCACTTGGAAACAAAGCACCTCAAACACCATCTCAACATCTTCAATACCTTCTCAGCATCTCAACCACACAAGAGGTTGATATCCACAAACACTTACTCATCATTGCTACATTAGAGTTTGACACCAATACTAATGACAACATAATGCAACCAACACACTTGAACACACTTGCTTCCTCAGGGGTTGACATCAATGTAACAATGCTTTGTTGACATTAATGACAACACAAGTTTCCAACAATCACCACAAACATTTTTTACTGCATACCCGACATGGTATGATAAATACATGAACTATATGAGAGTAGTTATATCATGAAAAACATGATACAAGATATGATTGATTAGACAACCTACAAACTATCAACCAACACACTACTTGAACCTTTAGATTGTTGTCAATACTTGTACTCCTACAATATTTCTTCAACTTTGGCAGCCTTGACACCCTTTGATAATCATTGACAACAAATATGACCTGTTGACATAAATTTGACATCAATGAAAACCTATGCTCAACAAATAGAACTAGTGTAATACCCATTGTTGTATATTTTGACATTGGTTCAAATGATAAAATGAATAAACAAAAAATATCATAATTAATTATCTCTTATATTTGAATAGTCAATGAATTTGGTTGGGGGCAAGCACAATGATCCTTCTGCAGTGAATGATCCACCACTTGTTGAACCTGGTACCTCTCCTTGTACTAAACTCATTGTAGTCTCTTTAGCATATTGTTAGCATTTTATTTATGATGAGCAAGATTGTGACATGAACAATTTTCTATAGATTGTCTCACATGTGTGATATTGTTGGAAAAACAAGTATAAACAATTCAGAGGGGGGGGGGAAATTAGTTGTCATAGAATAATAAAATTTTCAAACTTTACTTAACTTAACCTCGATTTGATGAATAAGCAATTAACACATCGAGAGATAAAGAACACCAAGATTTTTATGTGGAAACCATGTTAGGGGAAAACCACGCTGGATGTTAGTCCACAATATTATACCCTATTAAAAGTATAATGAAAACAATAAAGGATAATGCACATTCATTCAAGCACATGGCCTAGAACTCACTGATTAGTTACAGAAGGGGCTCACTGCCCAAAAATATAGAATAGGATTAAATTTGGAGGGTACGAACTAATAAAATAGCTTTTGTACAAGCGATTATAGTTCCAATTAAGCACAAAACTCATTCACTTTTCACTCAAACTACTTCACACTTCACTCGATCTTCTTCACACTCTACTCTGCAATCGAATGATATTCACATATACACACATAGGAGCACACCTAACACACGAAGCACACTTTGCACTGATGAAACAATCACTCTTATATATCCACAACATGAGATTACATCAACAACTTAGTCGAGTAGAAAAATAAAACATATTTACAATGTTGGCCCAAATTTACAATTAAATTTTCAATGTGAATCCACCAAGGTTGGCCACAACATAGTGTAGACCCAAATTAACAAATCCAACATGAAAATACTTCAATTAATTTCACCTCGAAGATCCACCACACGTTACACCCATCATGTCGGCCAAGAACATAAAAAACAAAACATACAATTTTTTTTTTTGACCACGAGCACATCGATCAATGTGAATGTACCCCAAAGATATAACATAATCTAGAAATATCCAAAAACACCAAGAAATAATAGAGAATCACCCACAACAACTGAGATTATCAGAATCACACAAAATTCACTCAGGAACATTGACAGAGACCACATAAATACTGTTAGACCACAACACAATCAAATCTACACACGAACCTTTGAAACTTCTAGTAGATGATCTAGATACTCTCAAAAATAAACCCTTTAGTCCACAACAGCTGATCTTCAATGTACAAAACAAGACGCCTTTAAGACCTACATGGTTCCACTAGGAACTTGGAACACTTTATTTTTCAATTTTCTCAATATCCTCGACATATACAACCTTCAATACACCAAATGCTAATAGTGTTTACAACAATGACAACCACATATCAGCAACATATCCACAACATCCAACAATCTCCCCCTTTGTCATTGATGGCAACACATGATGTGAAAAATACCATCAACCCAACACACTTGCTTCTTAGTTGCTTTTCTCCCACAAGGCTCTTCTCCTCGGAAGATTTTTCACATTGCACTTCTCCCCCTTTGAAATCAATGGAAAAGGTAACCATGACCTTTCAATATACATGCTCTGAACCACATATTTGCACATCTAACTACTCTCCCTGAGTAGCAGCCACGAAAACATCAATCTAGATCAGAATATAGCAATGTAGCTCACAGATTGATGTAAGAAAATGCATCTTTTAGTTCTTATTAGGAGGGGTAATTACCCCTAGCATTCCTCTGAGATACTAAAAAGTATCATTCCACAATGGCTTAGTAAAGATGTCTACAATCTATTCTTTGGTAGGAACATACTCCAATCTGACTTCTCTCTCATTCACTCTCTCCCTCAAGAAGTGAAACTTGATTGATATATGTTTAGTCTTAGAGTGTAGCACTAGATTATTTGAAATATTTATTGCACTTGAATTGTCACAGTATATGGCAATAGGCTCTTCATATATCACCCTGATATCTTTCAACATTTGTTTCATCCATATCACTTCAGTACAATTATTTGCAGCAACAATATATTCTGCTTCAACAGTAGATAGAGAAATGGAATTCTAATTTTTTCTCAACTACGACACCAGCTTCTTCCCTAGGAAGAAAGTACCACCACTAGTACTTTTCCTGTATCTACATATCCAACCCAATCCCCATCAGTATATGCACTCAAAGTGAGATCATCATCCTTTGGATACCAAAGTCCAAAGTCAACTATTCATTTCAGATATCTGAAGATTCTCTTAATAGTAGTCACATGTGATTCTTTTGGATTAACTAAAATCTAGCAACCATACATACAACATTCATAATATCCGGTATAGTCTGGGTTAAATAGAGCAATCCACTGATCATTGACTTGTATCTAGTTTGATTCACCTTAGGATAATCATCATTCTATGTTAGCTTGCATCCAATCACCATGGGAGTACCAACAAGCTTTGATTCTTCCATCTTGAATTTCTTCAGTAGCTTTCTCACATATTTGGATTGAGATATGAAAATTCCCTTGTCTAACTGGGTAACTTGCAATCCCAGAAAGAACTTCATCTCTCCAATCATATTCATCTCAAATTCACCCTTCATCTCATTATCAAACTTCATGCATAAATTGTCATCTCCTCCAAAAATGATGTCATCAACAAAAAATTCTATAATTAACTCTTTATCATGATCCAATTTGAAATATAAGTTGCTATTAGCAGTACCTATAGTGAATCCAAGCTTCAGTAAGTATTTTTCCAATCTAGCATACTAGGATCTGGGGGCTTGCTTAAGTCCATATAGAGCTTTCTTCAAGTGAAAAACCATATCTTCCTTGTTAGTTAGCTGAAATCCATCCAATTGTTCAATGTATACTTCTTCTAGTTCCCCATTCATAAATGTCGACTTCACATCCATTTGATAGAATTTGTAGTTCTTGTATGCAACATAAGCAAGAAATAATCTAACAGCTTCAATTCTGGCAACAGGGGCAAAAGTTTCTTCAAAATCAACACCTTCCATTTGAGAATACCCTTTATATACCAGTCTTGCTTTATTCTGGACCACTTCACCTTGTTCATTCAACTTGTTCCGAAACACCCAGTTAGTACCAATCACATTTTTGTCTTTAGGTCTGGGAACTAGTGTCCACATGTCATTCTTTTCAATTTGTGTCAGCTCTTCCTTCATAGCTTCCATCCAGTGTTCATCTTGGCAAGCTTTAGTGATATTTTTAGGTTCAATCTTGGAAATCAGACAATACACTTCTACAAATTTTCTTCTAGTTTGCACTCCCTTATTCTTATCTCCTATAATTTGACTTTCAAAATGATTTAGCTTTACCTACCTTGGATTTTTGGTATTTTCACAAGCTTCTAATTCTTTTGATCTTTCTTCTGCACTTGCACTTGTTTGTGCTTCTTGACTTACTTTATTTACCAAAACGAATTGAGGTTACTTTACCAAAACATATGGAATAATTTGAAGTTGGTTCTGTGTCTGAGAATTCTTCCCTTGGCTTGTATTGTCTTCATCTGAATCATAACCATAATATCTGGATGATTTGGAAGAGTCCTCATCAACTCTAAAATTTTCACTCTCAACCATCTTTCTCAGTCTTCTATTATAGCACCGGTAGGCATTACTTTTAGTAGAGTAACCTAAAAAGATTCCTTCATCGCTTCTTGCATCAAACTTTCCTATATCATCATCTCTCTTGATATAACATTTGCTTCCAATGATCTTGAAATATTTAACAGTAGGCTTATAACCAAACCATAGCTCAAAAGTGGTCTTACCAAATTACCATTAACATTTACCTAGTTTAAAGTATACATAGTAGTGCTTACAACTTCACTCCAATAGATCTCAGGCACATTTCCTTCTATCATCATTGTTCTAGCAGCATCCAAAATTGTTCTAATCTTTCTCTTTGCAACTCCATTTTGTTGAGGGGTTTGGGGAGTAGATAATTGTCTTTTGATTCCATGTTCTTCACAAAAAGAGTTGAACTCCCTGGAGGTGAACTCACCACCTCTATCAGATCTCAGACACTTGATTTTTAGAATTTTCTCATTCTCTACCATAGCCTTGAAACTTTTGAACTTTTCCAGTGCTTCACATTTTTCTCTTAAGAAGGAAACCCATATCATTCAAGAGTAGTCATCAATAATCAACATAAAGTACCTTTCTCCATGAATACTTTTGACTCTAGAGGGACCACAGAGATTAGTATGTAGCAGCTCCAACAAATCATTTGAATGAAACTATTTGCTTCAGAAGGATACTCTAGTCTATTTACCCATCTGACACTCCTTACAAATTGTGTTAGCAAACTTCACTAACTTAGGTAAATCTCTTACTACTTGAGTGGAACTTACCTTGACAATGTTATTAAAATTTACATGACACAGCCTCCTATGCCACAACCAACTTTCATCCACTTGATCAATTAAACAACTCCCACTAGAAGAATTCAAGTGAAAAATATTACCTTTTGTCTTTCTACCTATAGCAATCATATTGCCAGAACTTCCATGTATCTTGCATCTTCCATCTTTGAATTGTAGATTATATCCTTTGTCCACCATCCATCCAACACTCAAAATATTGTGCTTTAGGCCTTCAACATAAAGAAAATCATCAGTGTTATCCTTACCACCAAGGCAAATAGAACCTCTGCCATGAATCACACCAACATTATTGTCTCCAAATCTTACAACACCACCATCATACTTCTCTAGACTTACAATTTTTTTTTTATCACTAGTCATATGATGTGAGCATCCACTGTCAATAACCCACTCATCCTTTTCTTCAACTCGAGCTGCAAGAGCTTTCACATCTTTAGCAAATTCAGTAGCCATAGGACTATTTTCAATAGTAGCAATGAAAACCCATTCATCTTCATTTCCATTATCTTTATTAGACTCATCATCAGTCACTCCAACAAAGTAACATTTATTTTGGAATCTAGACTTGTTAGTATTATATCTAGGAACTCTTTCAGGACATCTTGATGCAAAATGACCTATTTTACTACAAGAAAAACATTTAATAGGAAACACTCCTTCATACTTACCTTTTCCTCTACCTTCTTTCTTTACAATCAATGCTTCAAATTATTCTACCTATCTTTCTTTATCTTCAAGTTGTTTTAGTTCATCATACTTGGATATCTTTCTAAAACATTCTCCAGAACCATATCTTTGCTTGTTACTTTTGGATATAGTAGCCTTGAATGCATATTAAGTCTTCGGAATAGATTCACCAAATTCACTTAATTCAAAAGTAGCAAGCTTACCAACCAGTGTGTCTCTTGTCATCTTTGTTACTAATCTGAGCTCTTCAATAGCGTGAGCCTTCACTTTGTAGGAGGGAGGCAATGATCTGAGTATCTTAGCCTCAATTTCATCCTCATCTAGAGAACCATCGGCACATCTAATACCCATCACTATTTTATTTACTCTTTGCATAAAAGAAGTGATATTTTCATCTTCACCCATCTTCAAATTCTCATACTTTCCTTTCAAAATTTGTAGCTTAGCCATCTTCTCCTATGCATCTCCTTCATACAAAGTTTCCATCTTCATCCAAATCTCATGAGATGTCTGCAGTCCTATCACATTTTCCATCTTTGAATTTGTCAGAGCACTCACCAAAGCTTTAATAGCCCTAATATTGTTTTCAGCTTCTTTGATCTCATCAGCAATGGAGGGACCATTTTGACAAATAACATATGGATCTTTTGTAATCTTCCAAAAGGCTTCACCAACACACCTTAGGTGACATTGCATCCTAACTTCTCACAGTGAGTAGTTAGTTCCATCAAATCTAGGACTATCCTTCTTGTATGACGCCATCTCAGATCACCTCAAGCTTTTAGACTTCTTCAGAGGAACCTGCTTTGATACCAATTGTTGGCAAAACAAGGATAGACAACTAAGAGGGGGGGTGAATCAGTTGTCATAGAATAATAAAATTTTCAAACTTTACTTAACCTTAGATTTGATGAATAATCAATTACCCATAAGCAATTAACACATACCAGAGACAGAGAACACAAAGATTTTTTATGTGGAAACCCTATTAGGGAAAAACCCATGGTGGATGTTAGTCCACAATATTATACCCTATTAAAATTATAATGAAAACAATAAAGGGGAATGCACATTCTTTCAGGCACACTTCCTAGACCTCACTACTTAGTTACAGAAGGGGATCACTTCCCAAAAATAAAAAATAGGATTAAATCCGGAGGGTACGAACTAAGAAAATAGCTTTTGCACAAGCCTGATTACAGTTCTAAATAAGCACAAAAAAATCCTTCACTTTTCACTCAAACTACTTCACACTTTGCTTGATCTTCTTCACACTCTTCTCTGCAATCAAATGATATTCACATATACACACATAGGAGCACACCCAACACACAAAGCACACTTTGCACTAATGAAACAATCGCTCTTATATATCTGCAACATGAGATTACATCAACAACTTAGTCGGCCAGAAAAATAAAACATATTTGCAATGTCGGCCCAAATTTACAATTAAATTTTCAATGCGAATCCACCAAGTTCGGCCACAACATAGTGGAGACCCAAATTAACAATTCCAAAATGAAAATACTTCAATTAATTTCACCTCGAAGATCCACCACACGTTACACACATCATGTTGGCCAAGAACATGAAAAATGGAACATATAAAAAAAAATTGACCACAAGCACATCGATCACTGTGGACGTACCACAAAGATATAGAAAAATCTAGAAACATCCAAAAAAACCAAGAACTAATAGAGAAGCACCCACAACAACTGATATTATTAGAATCACACAAAATTCACTCAGGAACACTGACATAGACCACATAAATATTGTCAAACCACAACACGATCAAATCTACACGCGGGCCTCTGAAATTTCCAGTAGATGATCTAGATACTCTAAAAAATAAACCTTTTAGTCCACAACAACTGATCTTCAACGTACAAAACAAGACACCTTCAAGACCTACACAGTTCCATTGGGAACCTGTAACACTTTGTTTTACAATTTTCTCAATATCCTCGACATATACAACCTTCAATACACCAAATGCTAATAGTGTTGAAATCAATGACAACCACATATCAACAACACATCCACAACATCCAACAGTGTGGTACCCCTTATGTCTTTGTGTTTTGCTTGAATGTAATGTGACTTCTTCATAATGTGTTTCTTGGCATGCATTTTTTATTTTTTAGTTCTCTTTGGATGACCCTTGATGTTATTATTAGTACAAGGATATAAGGAGAATAAATATTTCATGACATTATTATGTTTGTATCTTCATTCTCCCATCTATTGTAAATTCCTTTTATTCCTCTTGAGAATGATGCAAAGTGTCAAGACATTAAGTCTCCTCCATGTTGACCCAAAAGCATTTTATTTTGTTTTCATGTGCTATTCATCCCTTGTTCTTGTAGTTCCACAAGTATTTAGGGAATTATTTCAATTCAAAATATGATTAATTCTTTCATATTGACCCTAGATCTTTGGATCCCTTATGTGTTATTTTATGATACTACTTATATGGCATTGCTTTGGGAATAACCCCTTGTCATGAGTCAACTTTTTGGAAACATATTACTTGTCATGTCACCTCCCAACAAGCTCCCATGCCCATCATTTTGTAAATATCACTTTCTTTCTATCTTAAAGGAAATTGCTCCTAGTCGACATTAGCAATTACTTTAAGGTGGGGACATACATTTCATTATGTGCTTCCCTTTATTCACACACCATGAAATTAGTGATTCTATCATGACATATTGATCATATTCATAGAACCTTATTAGAGTTATTTATAAAATAACACATTTTACCTATAATTCTTGATATGGTTGACATAAGAACTCACTAGCCTATCATGTGTTTTCATTTGCTACCTTTTGAAACTCACCTAGTGAATATAAAACTTCACTAGCTTATGTTGTTTATCATGGAGCTCACCTAGTGAATATTAGATTTCACTAGCTTGTGGTGTTTTCACCCATTCATGAGCCACCTAGAAAATACTTTGCTAGCCCATGACTTATGGATATCTTTGGGTATAGATCCTAGTAAGAATATGTGGATCTTGATAGTATTTGATCTTATACCCTTAGTGTATCCTTTGTATGCTTCATGTTTTCATCATGTTTTCTTATTTTTTGCTTCATGTTTGCATCATATTTTCTTCATGTTTCCATTATGTTTGATTTGTGTTTTCTTTATGTTTACTTCATTTCTTTCTTATGTATGATTTTTTCATGCCTTTGATGCATCATGTCTTGTATGTGTGTGTGTCCTATTTATCTTGACATTATTTTTAGTGGGATCTTAAGATTGGGTGCTAGCTATTGAACACCCAGAATATAGAGAAGGGGGGTGAAGCGGTATTCCTTTAAACATTTCAAACATTAAAACATCCAATCAACATAGCATATTCAATTGCAGTAAATAAAAGAAAGCATGAAACATCCAAAAAAATTACATAACACATGAACACTAGGATTTTTATGTGGAAAACCAAAAATGGGAAAAACCACAGCGAGGATTAGACCACAATATATTATAACTAGTTATAGTATATTTAAAAAAGTGCTCACTATAGGTGGAATCAATATCCAAGTGGAATCACTATCCATTGAGAGAAAGAAAGATAGAAGAAATTTTGTGGATCACAACCTAGATTGAACTATTACAATTACATCTATCATATGCATGAGATACAGTTCTAATGAAGCTCAATAATCTAACTTCACACACTTCATCTGATTATAATCTAACACTCTCCTTTTTGAGTTGCATTTACATGAATCTAATATTATACTCAACATTCAAACATATTTGTAATGTATTCACTCAATTCACATCATTCACATCACTTACATGTTTCTAATATATCAAAACACCAAAAATGATCTAGCTTATATATTTGCTTCAAGCATAACATCAATTAGGTCTGCTTAATTAGATGTATTGTATAAAATAGACAATATATGACTTGTCAACTCAAATCCTTCCATACATGATTTGCACCAAGATTCAATTCTTAAAACAATTTGAAATAGGTTGGCATGGACATAAAATAGCTCTTGCATAACTCCACAATACTTACTTAACCTTTGCATACTTTCACACCTATTAGGTTGGCATTGTAGAAGACCTAATACAAAAATTCTTCAATAGTATACCCATATTCAGACATGTGAACCTCAAAACACTATGCCATATAAAACATACACTCTAGTAGCATCTGTCAACATCTGGACTTAAATCCAAAAAATGAAAATCCTATCTAAAAAGAAGTGCGGACTCTCCAACTCATATGCACTATATGAGAAATGACTATAAGTGCCAAGCAAAACTTCTGTCATTCATAAATTTTAAACTAAAATCCAAAAAAATATGGAATTCATAAATTAGTTGCTTCTACCAATCAAAAACATTATGCTAGAACCATAGAGTGAAATGTTAGTTTGTGGACCAATGCGGACCCAAAAATCTGGATGCTCTATTACATAGAATTAGTAGAATTGACACTTACTCAATTTTCATCATAATTATCTTCATTAGATCAAACCTTCTTACAAAATTATCTTCCACAAACATCCCAAAACATGTTAGAATCAACCAAAATGATCTAGACCATGGTCTCCATATCAAGATGCAATGTTGAAATCAATGGTAACACTATAATTTATAATAGTATACCTTGTGCTTATCCCTCATGCTCATGTTGCTAACAACTGCATCAATGAAAAAATCCTCATTCTTCCAACAATCTCCCCCTTTGTCATTGATGGAAACATTCCAAAATATCTCCAAAATATTCTCTTCCTTTGACATCAAGGGAAAATGGTGCATAAAACAACTTTTCTAACACATACTGGATCTGCCCCTAAGAAATATATGAATATGTATAAAATAAAAGATTGAATTGACTCTACCTAAGTCATGTACCAAAGAAAAAACCAAAAAAATTTATAGGAAACCATTCTATATACTTTGTATATGTACAAAGAATTGGAAACCAAAAAATGAAAATGCATAAAGAATAGAAATGTTGTCAACTAGAGGAAGTTGACTCTTGAAGCTTCTACACATAAGTCTTCCAAGCCTATTTTCCTTATTCCCATGTCTTCTTGATAATCCCAAGTATTTTGCATTATGTTTCAAATTTGATTAGTATCTCTTCTCCTTCTTCTAGAGTGCTAGGTATCGGATTTATTCGTGTATCTTTGTTAGCACTCAAAGGCTACTTGAAATAGATATTAATTTGAAATCCACCAAGTCCCTTATCTCTCCAAACTACAAAATGGTGTTCTCCTTTTGGGCTTGCAGCTAGAAGAATCTCATGCAAATCTACAATAACAGTCCCTGTGTCTCCAATCATGTCAAGTGTTAGATCATAAGTACTAGAGACATTATTGATTTGGGACTCAATGAAGTCTATTTCACTCTTAATGCTCTGTGTGGCTCTAGGCCACTTCATGCAATATTGGAATAGAGCCTTTGCATTATCCACACAAACTTGTGCATTCTTTAAATTTTCTTGAAACTTTTTATGTGCAAGAGCACACTTCTCAGTGATTTCTAACATCTTCTTATCATTTATTTTCTTTTCAACTTCATTCTCTACTTATCCTCTAAGACTAGAGGCATATTCTTTGAAAGTATCAATTAATAACTTCAAGTTCACATTACCAAAAAGTGAAGTGTCAATACTCACACCGGGTATAGCCTCTTGCAATTCCTTCATAGCTTCTTCCATCAACTCTTCACTCTTTTGATGTGTTTCTATAATCTCCTTTCGGGTAGATGCATGAAACACATCTCCCAATTGAAACTTGTGAAGTGGGAAAATCTTATCAAGATCTACATTTCCTTGTTGTATAGGTAGTTTTAGTAGTTGTGCTCATACAACAGGCTAGAATTTGAGTTGCATACTAAGTAGATTCTTCAAGGAATCTCTAGAGTAGCTAAAGGATTCACTAGAAGTTTTTGTATTCTCTATAGTCTTTCCATTCAATTCCTTTCCCCATTCTTTTTGGAGTTCATTGAATTCTCTTCTTCTATTTTTGCATCTTCGAATGCATCTCCATTCTTATCTTCATCATCCTTCTCATTATTTTCTTTTTCTTCTTCTTTCTTTGCATCAACATTCTCTTCTATTATTTACATTTTCTTCCTCAGTAGAATTTCAAGTGGTATATGGTGGAATAATATTCTCTTCAAGTACTAGAGGAGGAGAGATATCCTCCTTTTTTGCTTCTTCATTGGTGATATTTTTTTCAACATTCTTTTATACTTCATCTTCTTTTGTCAATTCTTCTATATCCAGAAGAATTTTTTTCCTGTGTATACCCTTCATCTATTGTATGCTCATGTTGAGCATCAATGTCTTGTGATTCTTCTCTTGTAGTGACTTCCAAAGAAGTTTCTTTTGAATTCATTCCATATTTTTTTGCTATATCTAATATTTTGTCAACAGTCTCCTTCTGAAGCCTTTCAAACTCACTCTTATCTCTACCCATAAGGGTAGTTACCCTTTGATTTACCCTAAATTATGTATTGTATAATTCAGCCAATGTAGCTTTGTTTTCCTTGGAAAAAGGAGCACCAATCTTCTCCAATGCATATTCTTTTATTTTTCCTTCTTTAATTGCTTCTTTTCTTCTCTTCACTAAGACATTCCATAGCTCTGCAAGAATTTTCTTTTCAATGTTTTTTATATCAAATTCTAAAAAAATGATATACTGAATAATAGCCTCAACAATGGTGGCCTTATCCACCTCATTTTCTTCAATGTATAGGGTTACAGTCTCTACTAACATTTCATACTACAAAATATTACTGAATAGTGATTTTAACTTCATGGGAGAGTGAGGTCTTATCGGTTCTATTTAATTTTTCTTTTTTTTGTCATCTAGAGTCTTCTTCTACCTTGTTTCTTCATTCTTCTTCTCTGATGACACCTTCTTGGTGGCTTCTTTCTTCTTCTCTCACATTTAAACTAAAAAAGCTTATTTTTCCTTTTCTATTTCTTCATTGTTTGTATCGATGATGTCAAATCTCTTTCTTTTAACACTCGCTTCACCTTGTGAAGCTTCACTTTTCCTTTTGTGGACCAATTGTGGTCCTTAATTCTCCATTTCTTCTTCTTCCTTCTCAATGTTTACACTTATATTATTTTCCCTTACTACCTTTTGTTTTGTTCTCTTCTTGGTAGGGGCTATAGTTGGTATTGTTATAATAGTTTTCTTCTTTTCAAGCCTTATTATTTGCACAATCGGAGAGGACTTTTCCTTTACCAAAGGACTATCAGTTGCTTTTCTATTTTCTCCAATAGGCTACTTAGTCCTAGAGGACTTCTAAAAAGTAGGAGGGGTGGTAGTTTTTCTACGAGATCTTCTTATACTTGATGAGCTTCTCAGAGCACCAACCCTTTCTCTCATTTGCTCCACTTGCTCCTTTGTGAAGCCCATGTCCTCTACAAACTTTTCAACCATCTTTTCAACCCACTTCTTTATTTGTGGTTTTCTATGATCCATATGTACCTCTATAGATTTTTATGCATAGGTGTTATACCTTGCTTTAGTGGTATATTTTGGACTCTTCAACAAAATTTCAGCCAAACAAGTAATCTTGTGTTCATTGGTCTCATATCCCAACTTAGGGATCCAAATTGTTCTTGGTTCTATTGCTTCCATGATGCACTCATGTGTTGATACCAGGAATGTGATATCATTTTGATACCTTTCTACCATTTTCCTAGGAATTGTGTCTCTTTCATGCATCATCTTTTGAAAAACTGCAAAGAAAGCAACAAGAGCATTGTCTTGTGCCTCTACATTATGAAGACTTCTCAAAAATTCTCCAATCTGATGAGAAAAAGGTCTACCTTGCAACCATTCCACACTTTTAGTTATGGGGAGTTCCTTTAAGAAATACAAAAGTAGACATACAACTAAAGTTCAATACTTGAATGGATATTTCTTCTCCTTGGTTTGTTTCAAGTTCTCCATTAACTATTTTCTTAACAATTCACAAAGATCATAGTCAACCCCTTTTCCACCATTTCATGTGCAACATTAATTGCAGTGGAAGATACAAAGTTTTCTCTTTTTGAAATGTAAATTTTGTAACCAATCAACATAGTTGCAAACTTCATAGTTGGATTTCTGAGATTATTTATCGTTAGATCCCTCTTGTCATAAGTTGCACCTGTGAATTCCATTACAACCTCATTCCTAACCAATTTTAGTACAAGAAAAAGTTTGATGGAGCATAGAACTATAACCTCTCCAATCACATCCTTTGTGATCATCCCAAGCATGTCAGTCTAGACAAATTTATCATGAATTCTACTTAATGCAATCCTAACCCATCTATCATCAAAGAAAATTTTTGAAAACCATTTCCACACATCAAGTTTCTTCATGACTAGGTTTTGGTATTTTGGTTTTAGGGAATAGTTATCTCTAGTAAGTTCTTTCACCCATACATCTCCTAGTTTACTGTGATCACATTCCTCTATCTTGCCATGAATATAAATCCCTATATCTTTTGTAGGAAAAACTCCATATGGAACATGCAAAAATGCACCTAATGGGTCATCTTCTATGGATTTAGTAGGATATTTCTTGAATTTGGGTTGTGGCTTCTTAGTAACCTCAATTACCCTCAGTGTTTCCATTGCAAAATTAATTCAAATTTCTTTCTAAGAAACTAGGACAAAACGGAGATTGTAAATACCTTTTCTTTCGCTTTCCGAAGTAGGGTTTGAATGCACCAAATCACAAATCACCTTGATCAATCCAAATACTTTCTTCACTGCTCTACTCAAATTATTTTTGTAAATGAAGTTAGTTAATTGAAATCACTTTATAATCCTTTTAATTTGTCCTAATTTTGTATTGAATGCTTCAAATAATAAAGTTGTCAATCCTTTAATTGTATGCATAGTTAGCTTCAGATGCTTCACAAATTTTTGCATTATCATATTTTCTTTTGAGATTTTCACCAATAGATCAAGCATGCCGATCTACATCACATATCTTTGTGCTAAAGCATGAACACTTCTTCTTTGGCAGGGATGAAATATTTTCATTAAAGATTCCCTTGAGCCAAAGCTCTTAAATTAGTTTCCAGAGGAAACATCTGCACCAAATGTTGGTACAAATTCATCCTTAACCTTGGTATCTTCCTTATTTCTAATAATCTTATCCATCTCCTTCTTTGTTTCTTCTAGATCAATCTTTTGTACCAGTCCATTCTTTATTGGATTATCCTTCTTCATATTTTTTCTTCTGCAAAACTTGGAAATATGTTTAGGCCTATTGCAATTGTAACATGTGACATTCTTCTAACCAATATTCCTTCCATTCATTCTATATTTGCATTGATTAGCATTACACCCAATTCCATAGCATGTATAATAGCATCCATTGAAATACTGAAACTTTCTACCATTGTTATAACCATTCATCATTTGACTTCTACACTCATTAGCTCTATGACCAAATTTTTTGCATGTAAAATATTGACCAAAAAAAGGTGGAACATTCTAATCATTCTACTTCTACATTCCATTGCCTTATGTCTAAATATATTACAAAAATAACATAAACCATTAAAATATAGGTACCTTTGTGCATTTGGTTGTCTAACCGATGGTCTTCTAGCTTCATTCCTTTTATTCTAGATCTACTTTCCATTGTTCTTCTTGTCTTTGGTATTTGATGTTTGATCTGATTTTGAACTTTCACCCTTTTAAAATCTTAAACCTTCTTTATCTTTAGTGCCTTTTTGATTTGCAATCATTTCATCAAGCTTAGTATAAATCATCTTGAAGTTGTCTTCATGACTCCTTGCTTTGTCTAAATCAAATCTTAGATTCACAACTTCTTATTCAAGCCTTGCACATTCCTTAGATTTTCTTTTCACCATTGCATTTAGACATTCCTCAACTCTATTCTTTTCTTCAACTTGCACCTTCATATTGGTGATAGTTTCATTTGCTTGCTTCAGTTGTTCACTAACTTCCTTATACCTTTCTCTAAACTTCTTGATTTCCTCTCAATTTTTTGATACATTCATCTGCTTCTTTGACATTTTCTTTTAGATTTCTATTTTCACCTTTAGTCCTTTCAATATCTTCAAGGGAAGCTTTTAGTTCTCCATCTTTGTCAAGAATGCAATCTTCTTCTATGAATCCAAGAATAGGAATCTTTTTCAGAGGAGTAGGTAGTCTTCTAAAATCCATATGTTCAACCTCCAAGATCTTCCCCAAGCAGTTAAGCTTCTTTTAAGGAACCGAGCTCTGATATCAATTTTGAACACCCAAAATACTAAGGGGGGGGGGGTGAATCAATATTCCTTTAAACCTTTCAAACATTTAAACATCCAATCCACATAGCATATTCAATTGTAGTAAATGAAAGAAAGCATGAAACATCCAACAACATTACATAACACATGAACACTAGGATTTTTTATGTGGAAAATCCATGGTGAGGACTAGCTCACAATATATTATAACCAGTTATGCATATTTACATAAGTGCTCACTATAGGTGAACTCATTGTCCAAGTGGACTCACTATCCACTGAGAGAAAGAAAGATAGAAGAAAGTTTTTGGATCATAACCTAGATTGAACTATTACAATTGCATATGTCATATACATGAGATATGGTTCCAATGAAGCTCAATAAACTAACTTTACACACTTCTTCTAATTTTGATCTAACACTCTCCTTTCATCTTCATTCACATCACTCTAATATTCTTCTCAACATTCACAACTTAGATTCATAATGTGTTCACTCAATTCACATCAGTCACATCACTTACATGTTTCTCATATATTAAAACACCAAAAATGATCTAGCTTATATATCTGCTTCAAGCATAACATCAATTAGGTTAGTATAATTAGATGTATCATACAAAATAGACAATATATGACTTATTGGCTCAAATCTTTCCATACATAGCTCATGCCAAGATTCAATCCTTTAAAAAAATTGAAATAGGTCATAATGGGCCTATAATAGCTCCCACATAACTCTACAATACTTACTTAACCTTCACATACCTTCACACTTATTAGGTCGACACTGCAAAAGAGCCAATACAAAAATTCTTCAACATTATACCCATATTCAGATACATCGACCTCAAAATAGTATGCCATATAGAATGCACACTCTATTGACATCTATCGACATCTCCTTAAATATGCAAAACCAAAATACTATCCATGGAGAAATGCAGACTCTCCAATGCATATGCACTATACAGGAAATGACTGTAACTACAAGACTAAACTTTTGTCATTCATAACTTTCAAACCAAAAGCCAAAACAAGATGGAATTCAGAAATCAGATGCTTCCACCAACCAAAAACATTATGCTAGAACTACAAAGTGAAATGTTAGTTCATGGACCAGTGTGGACCTAGAAATTGGATGCTTTGTTACACATAATTAGCAATATTGACACTTAGTCAATTTTCATCATAATTATCTTCACCAGATGAAACCTTCTTGTAAAATTTTCTTCCACAAAAATCCTAGAATATGTTAGAATCAACCAAAATGATCTACACCATGATCTCCATATCAAGACACAATTTGGACATCAATTACAACATTGCAATTCTTAATAGTATACCTTGTGCTTATCCCTCATGCTCATATTGCCAACAACTACATCAATGAAAAAATTATCATTCTTCCAACACTAGCACATCCCCTAGATTAGTGTCATCTTACCTCTTCAATATTAAAATGAAAGGACCCTTTTTTGGATTTTCCATATTTTAGTGTGAGTATAATCATAAGTTCATACTCTCATTGAAGTGGGGATTAAATTTGGTATTGTAAATTATCACCTTTGACAATTTCACATTATGTTTGGCTCTCCTCTAAGTGGTGTGCCTAATTATTCTTATTAATCATCCATTTTATTGTCATTTTTAGGAAATTGCATTAAATTTGGGAAATTAAATTAAAAATTTATTTAATGAGAATCTAAAATTCAAATTAGGGCTAGGCTATGGTGCCCTCTCCCTTGTATCCCATATTTTGGCCCAAAGTCTTAAGATTTATTATTAGCCTTAATATATTTGTAAATTCAAAATCATTTGTCAGCTTATCAAAAAGATTAATGTGAAATATGTTGAAACTCATATAAATATAAGTATTTCCCTCCATTTGAACATCTATGTCATCTAAGAAATCTATTGAATTTGAATATCATCAAAAGGAAATTTAAAGAGTAGAATAAGTAGAATATCTACAACTCTTTATCAACCAATTTATGTTTAAAAATATCAGAAAATCCATGTTATGCATAGTAATATGTTTCATGTTTGTTATTGTTGTGAGAACTAACATTTGTAGGATCTTCAAGAAATTATCAATTCTCTTTGTATGAGTTGAGCCAATTGACCTTAGTCCAACAAGGAATACATATTTGAGTGGTAATTTACAAAATTCTTATTTATAATTTATTTTTTATTCATTTTCATATGCTTGACCTAGGGTAAGCACTCTTTATCATTATCATTATATATGTTCATGGAGGTGGAAACAACAAAACAAGGTTTGACCAAGGCAAGCTTGTATATGATAACTCTTCTCCCCTTGTGCTTTTTGTAGGTATTAGGTATGAAGAGTATTGAATTGGATTGGAGGTCTTAGGAGTTCAAAACCCTAATAAAATCATTCAAGAACCTTCTCTTATCAAATTAGGGCAAGATTGTTTATTCGTAGATTAACAAACTTTGAAAGATGACTTTGACAAGGAAGAACTTCTGGATTGCAATGCTCCTGTACAATTTGAAGCTTTGAAAATAACCATTTCTAGACTGGGGATCCTTGGCCCCTATCTAGCATTTATTCCTCAAAATTTAATGTTAGGTTCTCTCCTCCTCACTCTCTTAAGTCCTCTTTGTTTCTACACTTTTGTTTTGTGTTTCTAATATTCAATGACAATTTGTTTCCTTAGCATTGTTTTACCTAGCTCACAATATCAATCACACATGTACACATCATATCAATCCATCCATTCAATTAAAAAGGGGACCAAAACCTTGACCAACTATTCAAGCTCTTCCTTGAGGACAATAGCCTAATAGTTTTTCTTGGTTGCTTTTTTGTCTCCCAATGTCAATTATGGAATGCATGATTTAGGTTATCCATTAGCCTTAGATCCCATTTCACCATCTCACAAGCATAACATAAAATAACATTTTTGTCTAGGTTAACTTCCACTTTCACCAAAAACCATCTGGGAAACCTACACAAGATCTAGCAACAATTGTTATCAAGAAAAAATCAACAACATTTTTACAATGGGATGAATTAGAAAATAAAATCATAGAAGAGGACATTTCTACATGGTTGTATAAAGAAGAAGAAAAAAACATACTTATGGTGCCAACCAAAAAATATCCTAAGGGCCTTCATATAATCAAGAACATGGGTTATAAGAGACAAGGTAGCTTATGATATAAAGAACAAGGAATCATAGAGCCAATATCTATGGAAAAGAGAAATAACAATTAAGGAATTGGGTATGGGTCCTTGAAAAAAGGTTTTGAACCTAAGGTAGTTGTGTCTTTTCCCATTGTTGATACTTTAGAAGGGGATCCCTTTCAAGACTTCATGCATATTACTAATATATTCTTAGATCATTCCATTTGTACCTTATTAGCATATCATTTACCCTCACATCATGTTCTAAATATCTTTCACTCATATATCCTCTACTTATAGATTGGGATCAACAAGCATGACCAGTTCTAGATGCATTCCAAAATGATGAGACCATTATGGAATTTATTTGTCTAAGAGAAACTATACCTTAAGAAGATCATAAAGCTGATTTTTCCATTAAGGTTGATGGAAAAGAATATTTTGGTGAAACTTCAAAATTCCCACTCAAAAAAAAAATTAAATATAATAAGACAGTCCTATAAATGAAAATATGCTCTATCACTATTTGAGGAAGAAAATGGGAAATTTGATCTTCCCACTATGTCTAAGTACCAAGAAAATTCCTCTATATTGATAGAAGCATTACAAGAATAAAACTTTGGTACAGCTAAAAACTCTAGGATCACATATTTTGTAATATTTTTATCACCACAAGAGATTAGAGACTTTATGGAATCATTCAAAAATAAAACAATAAAATTTATCTGGTCTTACAAGGACATACTAGGTCTTGACCCTGTATTGGTGGTTCACCATTTGATAGTTTTTCTTGATGCGAAACCAATAAACAAAGAAATTCGTAAGATGCATCCCCAAGTAGACTTATTGGTGAAAATGGATCTGAAATTGTTGTTGCATGTTAGATTCATTATAGCTATTGATTATCTAGAGTGGGTTTCCAATATAGTTCTAGTTAGAAAACCCAATGGGGGCATACACATGTTCTAGTTAAAAAACCCAATGGGGGCATACACATATGTACATACTTTAGAGAAATAAACAAGGCTTGTCTTAAAGATGATTTTCCCTTACCCAACTAGACATGAAATGCTATCCTTAATGGATGGATTTTCAAGCTATAATCAAATTTGTATTTTCTCTTGGAGATCAACACAAAAAATCTTTCATTTGTACTTAGTGGACATTTTGTTGGAATGTCATGCCTTTTGGCTTAAGGAATGCAAAAGCTACATATCAAAGAGCAATAAAAATTATCTTTCATAACCTTTTTCATATTATCATAGAAGATTATGTGGATGAATTATTGGTAAAATATATCCCAAGGCAAGGTCATTTAGCTATGCTTGAGACCATTTTTAATAGATTGGAAGAATATCAAATGAGATTAAACCCAAAATAGTGTTATTTTGGTGTGATTTTGGGAATTTGCTTGGATACATTGTTTCCCATAGAGGCATGGAAGTGGATCTTGATAAAATAAAATGAATAGTTGATATGCCTCCTCCAACTAATTTAAAACTAATATTTAGTCTTCAAGGTAAAATTCAAGCAATTAGATTATTTATAGCCCAAATAGTAGACAAGTGTCAACCTTTCACACATATTTTACAACAAAGTGTCACATTCAAATGGGGTGAGAAATGTCAACAATACTTCCAACAATTGAAATAAAATCTAGCTTCACCATCTATTTTGATGCCACCCATTCAAGGGAAAACTTTGTTGTTGTATATCTCTACCACTTCAATTGCTTTAGGGGATCTTCTTGCACAACATGATGATAATGGAAAGGAAAGAGCTATCTATTATATTAGTCGTACCTTGGTAGGATATGAGCTTAATTATAATCCAATAGAAAGTGCATGTTTAGTTGTTTCTACATGACAAAATTGAGAAACTACATAATTATCAAAGAAAGATCATCTATAAGGTTTATCCCTTAAAGTACCATTTATCTATTGCTTCTCTAATTATTCATATGGAAAAATGAGTCATGATCCTAAGTAAATTTGACATTGAATATGTGGATGATAATGATATCAAAGGATAAATCATTCCAAACCAATTATAAAACACAAATTTAGATGAGGATCATCCTCTTATTTCAAAATTTCTAGATGAGAATTTTTAGCATCAACCCTTCATGCTTGTGAATGTTATATTTTGATGGCTCATACACTCAACATGGATTCAAGGTTGGAATTATTTTTATCACTCCACAAGGTGATTGTATCCTAAATTCACATTGAATAGCTTTCCCTTGCATAAAAAAAACTATAGAGTATGAAGCTTTGATCACTGGACTTAGAATGGAAATCCAACAAAAAATAATAGAACTTAAAATTTATGGAGATTCAAAATTGGTTACAAGAAAAGTAAATGGTGACTATCAAACAAAGGATAAAGAACTTCTCCCCTACAAGATGGTAGACAATTTTAAATAATACTCTTTAACTATCACTTTTTAACAAATGCATAGGCTAAATAGTTCAAAGCTATTGATGTTATAGCTACTATTGAATCTCTCTTGGATATGCTTCATAATAATCATCATTGTGAGTTCCTAGTAGGGAAAAGTTTAATCCCAATTTTTTTTGTTCTAGAATTTGAACTATTGTGTGGACTTGTTCATCCTAATTCCCCTTGGTATCATGATTTTTATACCTATCTCTAGTTGGGCCTGAAGCATACTCAATTATTGGGATAGGTCCTTGTAGTAATTTTTTCTTCTTTATTTTCTTCTAGCACTTAGTATATACAAATCCTTTCTTCATCTTCCAAACTTATTATGCTCTCTTCTCTTTGTTTGTTGACCCTTGCACACCATATCCTGACCTCCTCCAAAATAATTTTCACATTCTCCTTCCTCTTTTAGGCTTCAACCTACCACATACCATCCACCTCCACCCAACGATTCTTTCTTTCTCTCCTCTTGTGGGGTTTGACCCACCATAAATCAACCACTTCCACCAATTTCAACTCTCATCTTCCTCTTTTGTGGGTATTAACCCACCATACTGCTTCCTCCTTGACCAAGATCCTTCTTCTATCTTTCCTCCTATTGTGGGATTAAACCCACTACTATTCGTCCACCTCTACCAACAATCCTTCATCCACTTTTCTCTCATTACTACATCTACATACATATCATCATCAAAAGTCTCATTTTCTTCTGTAACCTATTTCTTGTTTACTTTATTCCTTTAGCATTCGTTCATGCTTAATAGTTCTCTTTTACAACACAATCTGCAACATCATCATGTTATCTTTTGTTGTATGTTTCCACTCTTCATCCACCATCATTGCTTCTTCCTTTTTACCATTTTTCCTTGTACTCAGTTGTGTCATTTCCTTCAATATTTTTTATGTCCTTCAAAGGACCAACCTCTATTACATCTTCACTATTCTTTGCCTCAACAATACCACCTTCTTCACCCACTTTCTCACTCACAAATTCTTTCGTTTATTCAACATCAATTTCATCATTACAAATTTTAAAATAATAATCCGTTATCTATGTGATTCCTACTCTTACAACTCTATCCTTTATCTTTATTCCTTCAAAAAGACATATTTCATCTACATTTTCATTCCTTCTTTCTTCATCCTCTTCTTCCTTATTCTATGTCATGAGGATCTCTCTTTCTCTAGTGTTATCTACATGACACTCTATTACCTCATCTTTTTATCTGCATCCCAAGTAGTGTGAACATATTCATGGGAATCATCTCCTCCCATTTACATCTGCTTCCTCGCTTCCTTAGACTCATCCAAAAATTCTTCTCCCAACAATCTATTTGTTTCTCTCATTTCTTTCCTCAACATGAGGTTCTCCATATCATCTTCATTAGCTATTTTATCAAAAAAGGGGCCTTCAAATACCACCCCTTCCATTTATTCCTTTATTTCATCTAGTTTTCCTTCCTCAAATAGTATTCCAATTTTCTTTATCTCCTCTTTCAATAGGAGACCATCCTCATCTTCATCAATTTCCTTATCAAATATAGGACTCTCAAATTCCATTTTCTACTTCTCCTTCATTTCCTAGAAACAAAACAACATTAGATGAAATCAAATATTCATTACTATATTTCTTCTTTTCTTTCTCCATTGTTACAATTTGTGCAATGTCATCTTCCTCACACCTTTTATATTCATGTTATTTAGAAATAATTAATCTATGATCCACAGTGACCATTTTGTCTTCCCTTTTCTCTTATTTCCTTTCTTTCCTTGTTCTCTTTATTCTATGACTATGTGGGATAAACCCACATGTTTCTCCTTCCATGCCTCTTGTATCAAAGGGATGAAACACTTCTCTTCACTTATTCTTTTATTATCCTCTTTCAAGAGGATTTTATTCTTCTCAAATCTCTTCATTTCTCGAGAGATGCCTAATTATTTTCCTTCTTTGGGATAAAAATATATACTTGAGCTTCATTCTTTCAATGTCAAACCTTTTGTCTACTACCATTCCTCCTTTACATAACCTCTCTTTATATTTTCTCTTATCTACTGCAACTTTTTTGTACTGGTGAATCTCTAATACATCCAATCTAGCCTGGATTCTTTACAATTCTTCACTAACAAATTTATCATATCTTCTTTCTTGTTCTTATCAAAATAAAATTCTTATAGTTCTTCTCATGACCTTCTTATCCTCTTTCTTGAAGACATCTTCTTTCACTTCCTCAAATTATTCAAATGTTCACATGTCCCTTTGTAGTTACAATATTTCACTTGAAACAACCTTTAACCTCTAGGGTATAAGCCCTCTTTTTGAACTCTTGTACCTCTTCTATTCTTTTGCAATCTATAAAAAAAATTCTCACAAACACCTTCAGGTACTCAACAACTCACAAAGTGCTCTTTGTAGTTACAAATCATCTTTCTTACTTGCAATAAACTCTCACACACACCTTATCCTCTACCCAAAAAAGAATCTAGAAGGAACACCTCTCAACACTTCCTCTACCCACCTTGTCTTAATGGAGGAACTCTATGCACCATCTACCTAGCCTTATCTCTATTGGATGATAGCCAACAATCTAACCTTCTCTATAGTTATAGGTTTTTCTCACACCTGAAACAAAAGCTCCCATTCAAACACCTACCCTCTACCCAATAAACATTTTGGAAGATGTACCTCTTAACACTTCCTCTATCCACTCTCTTTTATGGAGGAATTATTTGCACCTTCTACCCATATTTATCTCTGTTGGAGGATATTCAACACAAATTTATGCATATTCTACAACTCCTACATCCTTCTAGTTTTCCTCGACCTCAACTTGGTGCAAACTAGGGTGATATCACATGACCTCAACTTCAACAACTCCCAACAAACAAACTCCAACTCTAATACCACTTGGTATAGTTATGACCAAGGGGTCGTATCAAACTACCTAATCACATAGCCTTAACACATGTGCATGCATAAATTCAAACATCATTCTTTATTTCTCATTACAATTTCATCACACAAGGTTTTTTAGAGGTACAAAATATACACATCACCAATTAACAAGTTACAAATTGGCCCTTATTCCTCTACTCCTTCCTAAAGGACCCTAAATGTGTGCCTTGATCTTCCTTTTATTAGTTAATGGCCAAGGAAATCAAGTTGGATCTAATCTTGGCCACTACAACAATCAAATTGTTGCAAGAATGTTGAAGTACAATAGCAAATTGAAAGTCTACAAGTTTAGTAACAAGTTGAAAGCCCACAAATGACTAGATCAAATAGGAAATTTTACATCACATTCACTTATCCAAAAAAGCTTTACAATTGCACGCGATGATGTCATCATCTTGCTAATGACAACTTATGTCATGTTGATGTCATTTTCAAAACTATTCATTCAAACTAGTTAATGAAACTCTACAAGATTCATATCACTTGAATTTATCTACAAACTTCAGTTGGATAAGGAAATCCTAAAAGACGTAAATGAATAAGGAATTCTTGCAAACCAACAAGAAGTGTAAGCTTCATAGACTGGTAGCAAATGGAAGTTTTTCATACCAATAGGAAATGAAAGTTTTGTAGACCAATTCACTATCAAGTTTCCACAAATAGGTGGATCACTTGGAAAACCCTACACTCCATATATGTTATCCTTCATGCAAAAGTTGTTTATTGAACTAAACCTTTTGATTAACACGCTTGTTTGGTTCAATATCAACTGCAATTCCACTTGACCACAAGATACTTGTAAACACTATTTGGAGGTGAAGTCCCTGAAAAGATCAAATAAGAAAAATGTTCCCACAAGGTAGATGACCATGAAGTTCCCACAAACACCAGTTGGCCCCAAGTTTCCTGCAAATATGGATATGTTCATCCGAACTTGTCATAAGAAATAAAATGAATCGATTTAACACAATGGTCCCACAAATTTGGATATAGTTGAGAATTTTGCAAAGATCGTAGTAGACTAGAAGTCTACAAAGCCAGTTGCAGACCAAAAACTTGCAAGGCCATAACCACATCATTTTTTCCCAATCTTCAACAAATTTAAATTGTGAGTACCCATTAAACTCTTCTATAAGGTGATGCTCACAATTTTCCCAAATTTTAACTTGAAGATTGTCTCTTGAAGAAAACACCAAAACCAACTTAAAACATGCCTAAATCAAACCAAAATTGAACAAAAACTGGAAATAAAAACTGAAATATTTTTGAACAATACAAGATCGCTTATAAACCCAAATACTCCTACATCAATATGTAAAAAAAAATCACTCTATAAAAATTATAATAATCATAGATTAACTAATGAAAATTATTATCCAAATATTATAAGCTTAAAAATATAATATTTAAAAAAAAAATCATAACTAAAATCATAAGCTCCATAATAACAATATAATTAAAAATAACTCTATTATATCATAGAACGAATAAATTACTAAAATATATTTCCATACTTCAAAGGTTAAAAATGAATATCATTTTCTCTTAACATGCCCTTACTATAAAAGGAAATACCATCAAACATAAATTCATAAATCACCACCTAACTTCCAAGAATCAAGAATCACTCAAATACCTATTAATGATTATTACTTTGAATTTTATAGGACGAATTCATTGTCAAGAAGTTAAAACTATGGAAACAATAATATTAAACGCAATTTATAGAGTGCATGTTGAAAAGTCTTATGAAGTAATCTATTCTAGAAATAAAATTCAATTATATCATCATAACTATATGATAACCAAAAAATAAAAGGAAATTAATAATTTCACATCCAATAAAGAAAGGTTCAAAATGAATTGACATATTAGAGCTTATTAGCATTATATCTAAGATGAAAGAAATTGAAAATAGATGGTTTATTAAAGGAATTTGCACTCATATGAAAGAAAAAGTATATTTTAGATAGAAAGTCAACACTCATAATTTTCCTTGAGTTTTTCTTCGAAAAATGACCTTGACATTTCATGAAATATTAAGTAAAGGGATGTAAATTTGAATTATTGGTGGGTGAAAGTATTAAAATATAAGGGTATGACATATCAATTACAAGATGTCATAGAAAATAATTATCCACGTGCCACCACTTCACAATGATGTTGATTCTTATATGGGAGAGAAATGGACATTGAAGGCTCCCTAAGGGACCTCTCACCTACATTTTCTAGTGGGGCCAAAAAAGATGTACACAACTCTACTACCTTATGCACTAGAGGGGTCCACCATGAACATGAGAATTATTACCACAAGGGGCCACTATAATCCACCCTCCTCATTAAGAATGGTCATGAGCAAGTCCATAGAATTAAATCACCATTGAGACCCATAAAGCAAGTAGGATGTAACTTGGGCATTACGTGGTTAATGATGCAAACATCATTATTTTGGTGATTGAGAAAGTTTTAAAGATGTTACAATCTCTAATGTCAAGAGGTGATTTTTTTAATATAAAAATCTTGGATGATAAGAGATGATTAATAATTTTCAAAGTTAAATAGTAATTTTATATAATATTTAAAAATATTAGAAGTAATGGTAATAGTGGTATGGTGTGATGGTTAAGTTTTTGTTTTGTTATTCTTGTCATTAAGGTTCAAACTTCATTGTGTGTAATTGTTGAGAATTTATATTGGGGATGAGGTCCCTCATTTGGGACCTCATCGGTTCATAGCTCCGGGTCAAAAGCGTTTACCCCTCTTAAAAAAAAATATTAGAAGTAATGTATTTAATTTAATAAGTGAGATTTCTACAAAAAGTAATCTATTGTGTGATGAGTTATTAATGATTTGAAGAAGAATATGAAATGAATTTTAGTTTGAGAACACATCAAAAAATGTGTTTTAAGATAAAGTTTCAAAAACTTTAAATAAGTGAAATCCATATGGTGAAGATTTTTAAGCGTAGAGAAAAACTTTTATATGAAAAAAAAAAGAGACAAATTATACAATTAATTCTTAATTTACTAGATGTTAATTTTTTTAAAGGTTGGTGAAAATGAAACTAAAATTTTATGTATATAATCATTCAAGAGTAACTATTGAAAGGGTTTCCAAAATACCACAACCACTCTCTATATTATGAGAGACAATTCTAACCCTAGTTGTTTGGTAGAAGCTTCATGAAGAAGGCAACAAATATAAAATGCAATTTCTTGCTTTTTGGATTCATTCTATGCATATTTTCTCCCATAGTTTGTGAATCTTCTTCTAAATTGATGAAGGAAAAATCTCTAAGGCTGATAAACCAAGGAGATGGAGGCTTGAAGGCAGTGGTTCCGAAAGTCTCCAGAGGCAATTTCACTCAGAGATTGCAGTTGAGCTTTAGAAGCTTAGTTGTTGCATTGTTGTAGGTTCTTTGTTGGGGTTTCCAGTGAGTTTTGATCCATAGTTTTGTAATATGTTTTGTTGGTGTTGTAGCAGCATATTAATGGATTGATTTTTCTATAGAAATAAGACCCATATCATATATATTTTAGTTATATTATTATTTTCAAATGCTGGAGAGTTTTTGTGCAAATCTATTGGGGTTTTGGGTGTATTTTTTAGTGCCAAATTGGTGGCAATTGTGTATATTGTAAGGGCAGATATGTAGACTATCCAAAGTGCATTTTTATAGGCTGGTATGCTGCCAAAATTTTCTATAGAAGTCTCATATTTATTGCTGCAATAAAATTCTAAGTGTGGTTGGCTTCATTGGTGCAATTTTCAACGCACTCGATTTCACAATTTTTACCGCTTGCACATAAAATCTCAGAAATTGATAATGCATTGCAAAAAATATATTTAATAATTTTATTGGGGATATTACACACCCAAGGACTTATTAAACAAACAAGAATTTAGAAATGACCATAGAGGTCAAATTCTCCATGCCACCTAACAAGAATTGGAAAGTTTTAAAGAAAAATGTAGGAAACCACTTGAACCCAATTCAATAACTTTAGCCTACAAACATTTAAACTATTGAAGTATTTGTTCTTACCCTCTCACAAGTGAATGAATTTTATTCATAATAAAATAATTGATATCATACGATGAATAAGACCGACATATCCATAGAAAAAATGTTCCAAATAACTCAAGAAAATAATAAATCAATAGATAAAAATAAGTCCAAAACTAAGAGCATAGTTGCCAAGTATTTTTCATGAACAATACAAGAATGAAATTGTATAATAATATTTGTATTGGAGAACATTACTAGATAAGCTACCAACATTCATATAAACCGTTACAAGAACGAAATAAGTGTAAATACATGTTTAAATAAAACAATAATTCTAGAAATATAACAAAATCATCAACTCACAGTTGTTGAAGCCTAAGTGACTTGTGGGTATGTGCGTGATCATGGTATGCCAAAAAGTGGCAATATTTGTAGGGTATGTGGCTGACGACTTTTTTTTCACCCAAAATTAATGAAATGAAAAGGGTTTTTAGAGGAGATTCTCAGCTTTCCAAAAATATAAACTATGATTTAATTTGAATTTAATAAATAATTATTATTCATTTCTATTAGAATTACGACTAAAGTCCTGATCGATAGGTCTGATTGAAAAACATCTATAACTTTCAACGGTATTATTTTTTGAATCCAAAACATGCATCACATTATATGATTTACATACTATAGGATTAAAAAGAAAAAATTAAATTTCATGAATTTTGACCAAGTTAAGTGGTCGTATTGCATCGAAGTTTTATATTTTCTAAAAGTTGTAATAAAAAAATCATAATTAATTATTTACTTCTGGAAAAATTACAAAAAATATGCATCACATCCGACATGAGTCCTCTCACTTATATATAAAATCTTACAAAAAAAATATTATCATTTTATTATGGTTAGGGTGGTCACACACCTACTTCTATTTTTCCCTGAAATTTAAGTACCACTGCATTGAAATTTCAAATTTTCACCAAATAGATTTTTATTTATTTTTAAATAAAACCTAGCATTTTAGAAGCTACATTAAATTTCTACAAATTCTATTCTTACATATTTTGAAATAATATAGATAACTTATTCAAATATTTACGCTGTTGCCTAACACTCCATTTTTCTCAATTTTGCTACTTAAGGGCCTCGCTTGAAATACCATGATCCCCACATGCCCTTGTTCTCTAATCATCCCTCATCCACATAATAGAACAAAGATGAGATCCCTCCAGAACTCAATCCCACTAAAGATATTGAAAGTTTGAAAATCACATAGATGATTATGCATTTAGTGCATAAACTTACAAGTTCTTACTTCATCCTATCTCACTCTACTCTATCTTCCTTTCTATTTGTGTTTCTTTCTTTCCAATGAACAATTCTAAATACCCCAAGAAAATACCCACACATTATTACATGCAAATATTGAAACCATTAAAAGGATTCCATAACAATAAAATCTAGTATAGGAGTTTCAAAGAAACCAAACCTGACTAAAGAAAAGGAAAATAATCAAAATTACCCTTTAGAATCTATTAGACTCCACAAAACTCTTGATTCATAAATACATGTACATTGGAACAAGGAACCAATACATGACCCAATTGGCACTCCTAGTAACCATTGGTTACTTCCCAAAAAATTATTAGTTATAAATAATTATACCACCAAAATAGTCGTAGATCAAGTTCCTTAATATCCACTATATGATTAGTGCTCAATGCTTCTCCATCATAGATCTCTTTAGATTATGGGTGAAGCCACAATAATGGTTTACAATTCAAGTGAGGAAGGAAAACTCACAAAAAATGACCCCTAGGCAAAAAATGTGATTTTGGGGGTTCGTACGAACCTACTCGTTCGAGCGAACCCCTTTGAATCTTGGTCACCAAAAAACCAAAAGAAAATGCATTGGAAAGGGGTTCGAGTGAACCCCTTTGAAGAGGTTCACTCGAACCCCCCTTATCCCTCACCCCCCCCTCAGACACAAAAAAAACCTAAATTTTGGCACTTTGGAGCTCAAAGTTGAGGATGAAAATGGAGGAATCTTCATAAACCCAACTGGAATCGTGGTCCTTAGAACGAGCTATCCAATGAATATAATTTTAATAAATTTCAGTTTTATTATGTATTTGTTTTTTTAGTTTTATTAAACATAGGTTTTTCATCGAAAATGAAGGTCTATGTTTTGCACATGTGGAAAAATAGTAGATTATCAAGAAAATTGAAAATATGAGTGCACTAGATATTGAAGTCCTTGATCCAACAAAAAATTGAACTTCGATATATACAAAAAAGTTACACGTATACCACCAAGGCCATGTCCTAATTGTAATTGGTTTGACTTCAAACTTGATTAAAGAAAAAAAAATTCAATAAAAACTATTTAACCAAGTGGAAACACTAGATATTAGAGTTACAAATCTAAATTCAAAAGAATTAGAATTTTATCCTTCATGGAAAAAAGCTATGCGTTATACAATGAGTGTCACTTTTAAAAAATGTTGTTTTTGAAAAAAAACTAGTTTTTGTGGGAGATGGAAAAGAAGTGCAATCTGATTCCAAAAATTTTGAAAAAAAATATTTTTAGAATCTACAAACAAAATGTGATGAGACTCTAGTTTGCATCATCTTCAAATTCCTCACAGTTTAGCTGCTATAGGTGCCCGAATGTGAAGATTTAGTTAAAAATAATAATTTCATTGTCCAGTTTGACCAAAACTTGTAAACCACTATTGTGGGATCACCCTTACAAACCTTTTATATTTATATTTCAAATAATAGAATTGAAGAGATAGCCAATGAGATTTTTAAATATGCTACACTTTTTTAACACAATCCCTTATTGGATCCTAGGTCCCTCAACCCTAAAATAAATATTGATTATAAGAAATTAACATACATCTTGATACATAATATGTATTTACATAACTTTCACATGTATGAACACCTATATACATGGATATATATGATTGATGTTGATTTTTTATTTTATTTTTGTATGCATGATACTTGTCCTAGATTTCAATAGGTTTAATTGTTTAATTTGATATTTCATATTATGCTCGCATTCATTATGTTTATATGTGATGTTTTTGATGATTGATGTATACATGAATTTATATCAATGATAATTTGATACATGAATACATATTTTATAAATAAATTATTAATCTTGAACGACCATGCAATTTGAGTTTAAAGAATGCTCATGTACCAACCTACCACTAGTCACCAATTGAACAAAAATAATAAAACAAAATAAATAAATTGAAGAACTAAAATCAAGAACCAAAGTGAAATAATCCATAAATATAGCCAACAAGGACAATATTAGTAATGTCCTATGTTACCAAATATGAATATTATTTCAAATAGGATAATATGACCTCCTTTCCAAGGAAAATAAATCAATCATCAAAAACTACATCTCATATAAATATTATTATTAGTTAATTAGTTAACCAAGTTTTATAAAGTCAAATGAGGATGCCCATGACATCATGTCCCCTTTAAAATAGTATTATCCTTGGTACATAGGCATAAGTATCAATTTTTTTTAACAAATTCAATATTAAGAATGAATATTAAATACTAAAAAATTATAAAATTTGTTTCAATAAATTCTTGATCTTCCCAAGTAGTACTAAAAGGACTTATATGATCCCATTGAACGAATGCTTGTTATATGGTGGGATTTCACAAGTGTTCACATTATTTTATTTTAGAATTCAGAATGGCTCAAAATTTATTTTCCCAACCTCTACTTGAACATTATACCAATTTAACATATATAATAATGAAATATGAAAAGTATTATGAATCATTTCCAAGGAATTTGTCAACACTAAGTATTATACAACAAGATTGACCAATTTGAAAATTTGAAATGGGCCAACAAATTGTAAATCTAACTTTGTTGTGTAACGCCCCGCCTTGGTTTCTGTTAAAACAAAGTGTAAAGAACAAATTAACCGAACAATTTTTTTTTTAAAAAGAGATTTAATTACACAACTGCCAAAAGGATTCCAAGATGATGTTACATAAGCATATTAGATAAATTCAACACATTACATCATAAAACATAAGTACAAATTTAAAGTCATGAATGGTCTAGTTTTCAAAACTTTATACAATCGAATATCTATATGTCCAGATTACATCATGTGAGATTTCAATGAATCTCAATACATCAAAATGATGATACAATGGGAACGCTCTTATACAAGAGGTAAATATACAAAGAGATAATGGTCACATCACAACTGACATCTATATCCATGAACACGTTCCGCATCCACTATCACGAACAATGAAGTAATTGGAACCACTGCTAAGTATATATAGCATCAACTCATGAAAATCCAAGGAAGGTATAGCACAGTTTCCTCCCAACCATGTGGAACCCAAAGGTCCATTTCCATAGGAGATAATGACAGGTCCACAAACAAGAAGACAGAACATACTTACGAGGCTACATACACATTACAACATAACAATTTAAAGAATAATCGATGAGGAGTAGCTTAAAAATTTCAATGGATATTTCCATGGTCAAACTCTCTAATCCCTAGCTACAGCCACGCACAATCTCATGCAAGGATATTTATGGTAAAAAAAAAAAAAAATCCTCTCATCAAAACAAGAAAGTTGACATTAAAGTCAGGATATTCAATTTATACGGAGGTTGTGTACAATATTTAATGGACAAAATTATAATAAAACTGAATGCTATGAATCTACAGGTGTTTAGTCAATGAAAATACCAGTATAACTGATGCGTACTAAGCAATGTTATATACAAAAGTTCCAAATAATGGCGAATATCTGACAGTATAATAATATAATCACCCTACATCCCTTAACGTGCCATAAATAAGGATAAGTTTGGAGTTATACAGTTTAAGTATGAATAAAAGATTGGCTATAGAGTAATATCAATGACAAAAAAATACTTTTCTCAATTCAGAAAATTTGTAATTCATATCACAATAATCCACGAACACCATGATGCCTCAGTTTAATCTATAGCCACTTAAATGCTCAAATCTGGTATTTATTTATTTCTACTTTTGATAATAAAGGAAAATTTTCATTCTTTTCTTAAAATTTTGAATTCATGCTATTACATTCATTTCACAACCAGATTAAAGACGATTTCAGATCTGGAATACTTTAATTGCAGAATGTTTTTATTCATTTCTACTTTAAAGTTAAAATACTCTTCTAATCTGTTTCTTTGTGGTTTGTGCAAGTTCAACAAAACAATTTCTTTACAAAAACAACAAAATTCAACATTATGTTTTCAGAATTAATCACAAGAATTTAAAATCAAGAAGAAAACCTGTTTAAAGTTTGATAATTGGTTGAAAACAAATCTCTGAAACTTCTGTCAATTCCACTATAAATTCACTAGGCTTTGACGATGATATACAAATCACTCCAACTTCTAAATTACGCTTGCAATCCAATTCTAAAATATGAATTTCTCAGAGTAACTGCTGTGCAAAATAATCTTAAAACTGTTGCTATGAAAATTCTTCTACATTCTTCTTGTGAATTCAAAATTGCAACCCCCAAAAGATATTAATGCATTCAATTAACTCTCAATCATAAAAATTAACTGATTGTTCATTATGCAATCAAAAATATATCAAATTGTTCAACTTACCCTTTTAATATGAAATCAAATTTTCAACTTCAAATCAAAGATTCCTATGATATTGAAAATATCTTTTCTTTAAAATATCTATTTCCTCATAAATCTGGTTTGCACAAGTAATTCAACAATTTATATTTAATTAAATACATTTGAAAAGAAAATAACTTTCAGTTTTAAAATCAATAACTTATTTAATTTAAATTAATAAATTAAATCACAAACATAACCATAAGTATTTATAAATACATTAACAGATATTCGTTAAACTTAAATATTAATTCCCAAACACAAAACAATACAAACAAACACGACACAATAGAACAAACTGGACAACAAAGAGGGGTAACAAATAGATACTCGTTCGATAAAGAATGATGGTTCAAAAAGGACCTGTCAATACCTCCATAACAACATAATTTTATTGAATTAGGGTACACTCAGACCTGTCAAGTAGGTGGAGCCGTTACTCGGTACCTGTATCTGCAGGAAACATCACTGTTAAAACATATATACTTATGTCAGAAAAAACACCGTGAAGAAGAATTGCAGCGTAGCAGGGTACTCACGAATGAGTAATGCTACACTATCTTCTTCACTGATACTGACGAGCAAAATAAATAATAAACTATCATTTCAATATGATAACCACATGAAAAGTCATAAGCAAATAAACCATATCACAAATGTGTCTATCACAATAACATCACAGAAACACAACCAGATGATCAGGATGTCAAAAGTATCATCCACAAAGTACAAAACAACATGATATCCAAGTCATATATGAAAAGGAATAACATAGTATCATAATAAACTAAAGCATCTATCAAGCGGAATCAACTAAAACAGAGTGTCGAAACTAGAGGGACACTACATCCTCCCCCCCTAGGATAAGGCTTACTCCTGGAAGCCTGCAAATAGATAAGGATAAAGCTCATGCATACGTGTCGCATCCTCCCAAGTAGCTGATGCCTCATCGCTAAGATCCCATTGGACCCTCACCTGATCAACGTCTTGACCCCTGAGGGCGAGCTTCCGACGCTGAAGAATGCCCACGGGCTCCAAAGCCAGCTTCCCATCCTCTACCTGTAACACATTCCAATCGAGTACATGTGAAATGTCAGGATGATAAGGTCTAAGAACTGATACATGAAAAACATCATGAATGCATGATAAATTGGGTGGTAAAGCAAGTTGATACGCCACAAGACCAATCCTCTCAAGAATCTCAATTGGTCCAACAAACTGAGGTGCAAGCTTAGAGCCTTTTCCATAATGGATTAGACTCTTGCATGGTTGAACTCAAAGAAAAACTCTATCGCTAACTGAGAACTATCGATCCACTCTATGCGCATCAACATACTTCTTCTGTCTGTCTTGTGCTGCTACCAAATGCTCTCTGATGCAATCAACCTATTTCTCCATATCATGTAGCATCTCAGGACCGAGCAAAACTCTATCCTTAAGTCGATCCCAACTCAAAGGGGTACGACAAGGACAACCATACAGTGCCTGAAAAGGAGACATACCTATGGAACTTTGATACCCATTATTATAGGCGAATTCCACTAGGTATAAATAATCCTCCCAATGTGATTGTCAATCCATCACATACATTCTGAGCATATCTTCGAGATCCGATTAACTCTCTCTGTTTGACCATCAGTTTCAAGATGATAGGCTGAACTGAAGTTCAACTGTGTACCTAATGCATGCTGTAATGATGTCCATACGGTTGATGTAAATACAAGATCCCTATCTGAAATGATTCTACGAGGAATTCCATGCAATCGAACAACATCCTCCATGAATATTCTGGCCACAGAGGAGGCATTGTAAGATGATTGAACTGGAGAAAAATGTGCTACCTTTGTCAATCTATCAACAGTAACCATGATGGCATCATGTCGACATGATGACATAGGTAATCCAACAATAAAATCAACTAATATAATATCCCATTTCCATTCAGGAATGAGATGTGGCTATAATAAACCGGTGGGATGTTGATGCTCAGCCTTAACTCTCTGGCATTCAAGACATCTCGAAACAAAATCAGCAATGTCACGCTTCATACCGGGCCAAAAGTACAACTGTCGAAGATCCGCATGCATCTTCTTAACACCAGGATGAGCTGAGTATGGTGCTCGATGTGCCTCTATCAAAATTAGAGTGCGAAGATCCTCAGTAGGTGGTACATAGATACGACCTAGATGTCACAACAAGCCATCTAACTCGAGAGTATATCCTGAAAATCTTCCCTCCAAGGGTCTACCTAAATCAATCTCCATCTTCACTTCCTAATACAATCTATCAGTAGGAAGTGCTGCCAAAATCTAGCTCCTCAACTCTACTCCAAGTGCCACAACAGAAATCTCATGTCTTCGCCGACTGAGAGCGTCTGCCACTACATTCTCCTTTCCCTGAACATATTTCACCTCAAAATCATACACATAAGAACTCCATCCACCGTCTCTGCCTAGCACTCAAATTATGTTGTGTGAATATATATTTCAGACTATGGTGATCACAATGAAGTTCAAAACGATGCCCCAACAAGAAATGTCTCCAACGAACTAGAGCATGAACAACTGCAACAAGCTCTAAATCATGAGTGGGATAATTCTGTTTGTGATCCTTGAGTTTGCGAGACTCATAAGCGATCACATGTCCATCCTGCATCAGTACAGCTCCCAAACCCTCCAAAGACGCATCAGTGCAAACAACAAAATCCTTAGTAGGATCAGGAACTGCTAAAATAGGCACACTGGTCAGCTTATCCTTAAGTATTTGAAAAGCCAACTGACATTGATCTGTCCAAATGAATTTCTTCCCTTTCCTCTGAAGAGAAGTAATGGGGTGTCCAATCCTAGAAAACCCCTGAACAAATCATCTGTAATATCCAACAAGACCCATGAAACTATGAACCTCTGCAACACTAGTAGGCATGGGCCAGTTAATGATAGCTTGAATCTTTGCAGGATCCACACCTATACCCTTTCCAGAAATCACATGACCAAGGTATTTCACCTCAGTTTGGAAGAGTTCACATTTCTTCAAGTTTGCATACAATTGATTCTCCCTCAAACACTGCAGTACCTATCTCAAATGCTCTTCATGCTCCTGCATATTTCTTGAATAGATCAAAATATCATCGAGAAAAACGAGAACAAAACAATCAAGATAGGTGTGAAATACACCATTCATCAAACTCATGATAACTGATGGTGCATTCATTAACCCAAACGGTACTACTGTGAACTCGTAGTGTCTGTATCGAGTTCGGAATGTCATTTTATGAATATCAACTTCTGCAATACACAACTAATGGTAACTTGATTTCAAATCAATCTTAGAGAACACATTTTCTCCCTTAATTTGATCAAAAATATCATCGATTCTGGGTAAAGGATATCGATTCTTAATTGTCACTTTATTCAATTGACGATAATCAATGCACAATCTGAGAGATCCGTCCTTCTTCTTCACGAAGATGATAGGTGCTCCCCAAGGGGAAACACTCAGACGAATAAAACCCTTTGCCAAGAGTTCCTCCAACTGAATATGAAGCTCTTCCAGTTCCTGTGTAGTCATTTTGTATGGAGCTTGAGAGATGGGCTCTACTCCAGGAACTAGGTCAACTCTCAAATCTATGTCACACTTCGGTGGCATACCAGGAATATCACTAGGAAAAACATCTGTGAATTCCCTGAGAATTGGGTGATCATCAAGTGATATCTCTTGACTCTCCCCTAAATCCAAGTCACTAACTATTGTCGCAAATAACTGACATCCCTGACGAAGGCATCTCTTCAACTGCATAGTAGAAATTATCCACAAAGAGATGGGTCTCTGAACACCAAAAATTTCAACCTTTGTACCAACATCATCAATACAATGGACTGTCTTCTGTCAACAGTCAATCACTGCATGATGAGATTCTAACCAATCCATTCCCAAAACAATATCATACGAACCTAAAGGTGTGACTCGAAGATCTACTGAAGTAGATAAAGGTCCAATCCTTAATCCACAATTGCGAATGAGGGATTCTACTGCTACCTTTTCCCCAGAAGCAAATTCTACCTACCACCTATCACCTTGCTTTACTGCCACAAGTCCACATTGCTCAACAATAGTAGGTGAAATAAATGAATCAGTAGCTCTAGAATCAAAGAGAATAGTAACATCGGTACCCTGTAACTGACCTGAAGATTCAACCACAGTGTTCTGATGATCTGCTTGGCAGTTATTTACCGCAGCAAAAATTATATGTGAATGACCCACATCTCCAACTATCGGCTCTGAAGCTATCGGTCGCTGTCCAAATCCTGAAGTACCTCGCATAGGACACTACCTAGCAATATGTCCATGCTGACCACATGAGAAACAACCAGTACCCCTGCCAAATCCTCTGCCACCTGAAGGTGCATTGGATTGCTGAAAGCTGCCTCTACTCACTGTAGACTGTGCACTCTGAGCTGGCTGATCCTGTCGATTGCACTTATTGCACCACCAGTTACATTTCCTTCCAGATTGTGAACTATTACCTTGCTGAAACTATGAATTCTTATTTTTTTATGGGCTACGCTGTTACTGTTGTCCACCCTTAGCGGGTGCCTGTTGATTCCTAGAGGAACCACCTGTCTGTAACTGACCACCTTGTTGACCAAAACCTGAAATAGGAGCACTACCTATCAGAACTCCTGTGTTTCCACCTAATGCCATAGCGAGATTCTCTTCCACAATACGTGCCTTCTCCACAACAACCTCCATAGTCTTCGACTCAAAAACTGACTCCACCACTAATACGAGCATTCAAGCCCCTGATGAAATGTTGCACCAACATTGCCTCATCATCCTCAATCCCTGCATATTGTTTGAGCTCGTAAAACCTATGCTCAAACTGCTCCACAGACATAGCCATCTGACGTAGATCATGAAACTCATCTGCACGTCGCTACCTCCAATTCTCAGACAAGAAACGTGCTCTGAATCTCTCCAAGAACATATCCCACGAAACTACACCAATCTCCAGATGGAGCTTCTGCTCCTCCAAACGCCACCACATAGAGGAAAAGCCTCTAAGATGCATTATGGCACAACGAGCTCGAGTGTTGCTACCATAAGGATGCATCACAAAGCATCATCCCAAATCAATCAACCAAGTTTCTGCTTCTAAACCATCACTAGAGCCATCAAACGTAGGAGGGCGTGCCCTCAACAAATCTCACATATGACCAGCAATAATGGCATCCTGCTGCATAGTATCATCAACTCTCCTCAGAGATCTATCACGTTCCCTAATCACCTTTGGTTCCACTTCCTATCTAGGTCCAAGTCGAGCTAGGACCTCCTCTAGTAAAGGGCGTAATTGTGCTCCTTGCACCTTAGACTGTTCAAGAATCTGTTCCCCATTTTCTTGTTCCAACTATGGACCCAATTGTTCTTCCTACTCACTCTGATGAGAGCTCTGAGGGGGAGTAACCTGGTGGTTCAGCCCACGAAAACCACCTCGGCCTCGACCACGACCTCTACCACGATGCCTAGGCATGATCCTACACAAAATCCAGGACAAGTCTTGTTATAAGACAAACAAAACAGACAAGAAAACACAACAACCAAATCTAACGTCTAAGACAACCTAATGGGCTCATAAAACCAGAGCACCCAGTGTTAGAACTTGGCTCTGATACCAATCTATAACGCCTCGCCTTGGTTTCCATTAAAACAAAGTGTAAAGAACAAATTAACTAAACAATTTTTTTTTTTTAAAGATATTTAATTACACAACTGCCAAAAGGATTCCAAGATGATGTTACATAAGCATATTAGATAAATTCAACACATTACATCATAAAACATAAGTACAAATTTAAAGTCATGAATGGTCTAGTTTTCAAAACTTTATACAATCGAATATCTATATGTCCAGATTACATCATGTGAGATTTCAATGAATCTCAATACATCAAAATGATGATACAATGGGAACCCTCTTATACAAGAGGTAAATATACAAAGCAGAGAATGGTCACATCACAACTGACATCTATATCCACGAATGCGTTCCGCATCCATTGTCACAAAAAATGAAGTAATTGGAACCAACTGCAAGTATAGCATCAACTGCATGAAAATCCAAGGAAGGTATAACACGGTTTCCTCCCAACCATGTGGAACCCGAAGGTCCACTCCCTCCGTGCTAGGAGATAATGACAAGTCCACAAACAAGAAGACAAAACGTTATATTTATGTGGATACATACACATTACAACATAACAATGTCAAATCATAACATTTATAAACTCCCAGTGACAAAATACAATTAAAGATATCTTAACTCAACACAAAGATTACAATCATGTAATAGACAAAGAGTGTCATCACACTGTCTGGATAGGTTACCCTGGTGAATCTTCCTAGACTACCAGCCCTCTCCAAGAGTTACCCTGGTAGTCTCTACCGATTCCCAGCCCCTATGCAAACTAATGTGGAGTCGTTCTATCTTTCAAGAAGACAAGATAGGTGACTAGCCATTCCAGACCTTCTCAGCCTTTTCTCAATCTAAACGAGCATTAAGAAAGTAGGCGAGGAAATTTTTTTATCTAAGTTAGCTTGTTTATTTCTACCCAACCCCTAGTACATTAGTTAGGTTTCCACTGAATTTACATACCTACGATAGGTTACCTAGACAACCTCTTAGGATTTCGGCCCCTACCGCAAGCCACTCTTTCTATAACATGACTCAACATCAAAAGACTGGGGTAGCTACCAAGCATAAAGATCAAAACCACAAATGTTTACGTCTTTCACTAGAGACATACCATAATCTCTAAGATGTCTCTTTAGACCACAACAAAATGTGCAAAGCTATACCCCAAATATAAAAAAAACATTGTAATTTGAGCAACATAAAATTTAAGCGTAATAATCTTATGAATACGATTTTCACTTTCCTAACCTCAGAAGAAATAAAAAAAAACTTATCTCAATAACACTATGTATACACACCTATATTATAGCATGTACACAACTCCACAATTCATGTGTTCGATCTTCATGAATTAAAAGTTTATAATATTTTGACATAATTAAATGTCTTATAATTCTTAAGGAAATACATCTATTATTATAGTTCAGTACGAATGACAAAAATCCTTTACATCTTTAAATCACTCTTTTAAAAACAATACAATTTATTATATATAAAGAAATGTATCGATAGTAATCTAAGAGTCATTTGTTTAATTCAAATTCCATAAGGAATCAAATTACAAAGCACGTAACTAGCATACCATGCAAAAAGATTACGCACCATAAAGAATAAAGTATTGGTTAAAAATAAATATCATACAATAAAAGGCAATATATATGCCATGCAAAGACATCTAATAACTACCTAACCAGAAATCACTTATTAAATCAAAATCACCATTCTTGTCCATCTAACAAAATCAATCTTTTATCACCATTGAATGTGAATTAAGTCTATAATAATAAATGTCTATATTTAACAAGACATGTGTACATAGTATTCTGTGCTAACAAGTAGTTTGCAATCATATATATGAAACACTCAACTAATGATAAGTAATGAAATCGCCATGCACCAATATCATAGTATGGATTACCAACATAGTTTAAGAAAATTAATAAAATCTAAACATATAACGCATGCATAATGTCAAGTGAATACAGACGCAGACATACCAAGACTGGATGCATGAAGATAATAATGAAAGAATACGGTATCTTAGTGGAGATTCTCCAGTCTAAAAGTTAAAGAATAACTAATGAGGAGCAGTTTTAAATTGCACGGGGATATTTCCATGGTCAAACTCTCTAATCCCTAGCTACAGCCGTGCACAATCTCATGTAAGGATATTTATGGTAAAATGCAAAAAAAAATCCTCTCATCAAAACAAGAAAGTTGACATTAAAGTCAGGATATTCAATTTATAAGGAGGTTGTGTACAATATTTAATGGACAAAATTATAATAAAACTGAATGCTATGAATCTACATGTGTTTAGTCAATGAAAATACCAGTATAACTGATGCGTACTAAGCAATGTTATATACAAAAGTTCCAAAGAATGGCGAATATCTGACAGTATAATAATATAATCACCCTACATCCCTAAACGTGCCATAAATAAGGATAAGTTTGGAGTTATACAATTTAAGTATGAATAAAAGATTGGCTATAGAGTAATATCAATGACAAAAAAATACTTTTCTCAATTCGGAAAATTTGTAATTCATATCACAATAATCCATGAACACCATGATGCCTCAGTTTAATCTACAGCCACTTAAATGCTCAAATCTAGAATTTATTTATTTCTACTTTTGATAATAAAGGAAAATCTTCATTCTTTTCTTAAAATTTCAAATTCATGCTATTACATTCATTTCACAGCTAGATTAAAGACAATTTCAGATTTGGAATACTTTAATTGCAAAATGTTTTTATTCTTTTCTACTTTAAATTTCAAATACTCTTCTAATTTGTTTCTTTGTGGTTTGTGCAGGTTCAGCAAAACAATTTATTTACAAAAACAACAAAATTCAACATTATGTTTTCAAAATTAATCACAAGAATTTAAAATCAAGAAGAAAACCTGTTTAAAGTTTGATAATTAGTTGAAAACGAATCTCTAAAACTTATATCAATTTCGCTATAAATTCACCAGGCTTCGATGATGATATACAAATCACTCCAGTTTCTAAATTACGCTTGCAATCCAATTCTAAAATATGAATTTCTCAGAGTAACTGCCGTGCAAAATAATCTTAAAATTGCTGCCATGAAAATTCTTCCAGATTCTTCCCGTGAATTCAAAATTGCAACCCCCAAAAGATATTAATGCATTCAATTAACTCTCAATCATAAAACTTAACTGATTGTTCATTATGCAATCAAAAATAGATCAAATAGTTCAACTTACCCTTTTAATATGAAATCGGATTTTCAACTTCAAATCAAAGATTCCTATGATATTGAAAATATCTTTTCTTTAAAATATCTATTTCCTCATAAATCTGGTTTGCACAAGTAATTCAATAATTTATATTTAATTAAATACATTTGCAAAGAAAATAACTTTCACTTTTAAAATCAATAACTTGTTTAATTTAAATTAATAAATTAAATTACAAACATAACCATAAGTATTTATAAATACATTAATAGATATTCGTTAAACTTAAATATTAATTCCCAAACACAAAACAATACAAACAAACATGACACAACAGAACAAACTGGATAACAAAGAGGGGTAACAAATAGATACTCATTCGATAAAGAATGATGGTTCAAAAAGGACCTGTCAATACCTCTAGAACAACATAATTTTATTGAATTAGGGTACGCTCAGACTTGTCAAGCAGGTGGAGCCATTACCCGGTACCTGTATCTACAGGAAACATCACTGTTAAAACATATATACTTATGTTAGAAAACACACCGTGAAGAAGAATTGCAGCATAGCAGGGTACTCACGAATGAGTAATGCTACACTGTCTTCTTCACCGATACTGACAAGAAAAATAAATCATAAACGATCATTTCAATATGATAACCACATGAAAAGTCATAAGCAAATAAACCATATCACAAATGTGTCTATCACAATAACATCACAGAAACACAACCAGATGATCAGGATGTCAAAAGTATCATCCACGAAGTACAAAACAACATGATATCCAAGTCATATATGAAAAGGAATAACATAGTATCATAATAAACTAAAGCATCTATCAAGCGGAATCAACTAAAATAGAGTGTCGAAATTGGAGGGACACTACATGTTGATTTACTAAATCTAATGAAAATTTTCTATCATCTCACATCTAGAAATACCTTATGCCCCACAAAAAAAATTGTGAGGTCATCTTTTGAAATTGGCATAGCTTTTGTGTCTATCTAAATCTTCCTTCAATATTTGTTTAATAATTATAATATGCCCCTTGTATTCTTGAATAAACTCTATCCCAACAACTACTATATTCTCAAGACCATTATATCCAGGAGGAATTTTAATATTTACCATGTAGTTCCTTTAAGGGTGTCATTTAAATGGATGAATGATAAGGAGTTATTGTATGAAAATTCAACTAAATATTAAAAATCATTTGATTTATAAATGTTGGCCTTTGGCATACATTTGAAATATAACTTTGATAGCTTGATTAACCCTTTTAGTTTCACCATCTACTTCTAGATTGTACATAGAGCTAAATGCTAAATAATTTTATTCTAAATACTACCATTAAGATGTTCCAAAATTGAAAAGTGACCAACTTTCCCTAATTACAAGTTATTATATCAATAATTTTTTCATCTTTACCACTTATTTTATATTTTTTTATGCTAAAACTAATACATCATCATGAACATTATCAATAATGGAATGTCATGCCATTTTGGTTAATTTATCCATGATTACTAGTATAATGTCATGTTTATATGTAGTCTTGGGTAAATCATAAATTAATCCATGTTGATAATAGACCATTTATGGTTAGTAGTTTCATGTGGATATAGTAGATCACCTAGGTGTCCATGCTTGACCTTAACCTTATAAAAATTCAAGAATTTAACCATAAATTATGTCACATCTAGCCTCATTTTAGGCCAATAAAAGTAGAATTTTAACTCATGTAGCTCCTTTCCCACACTTGGATGAGAAAATCATGGTACTCTATTAGATTTAAACATAATTATCTAGCTCAAATTTTTAGCTTCAAGAAAATAAACATGTCCCCAACATCTCAAATGTTCATCCATATCAAATGAGTAACCTAATTTTTCTAGTTTCTCATTGGATAACTTCAAATTCTAAGGATGAGTTAGATCCTAATTTTGTTATTATAGAGATTTCTTATTATTTAATATTTTATTCTATATACTATAATCAAGTGTTTACATCTACTTAAAGAAACCATCATATAATTTCCCTTTCCCTTGATATAGTCAATATCAAGATCAAACTCACATAAAATTTTCAACCACCTTCACTAGCTTGCATTCAATTTCTCTTTATTAAAAATATAGATCAAACTACAATGATATGTTTTTAATTCAAATATTTTACTCATGAGGTAATGCCACCACAACTTCATACCATGCATGATGAAAACAATCTCTAAATCGTGGGTGGAATAATTTTCTCCATAGTCCCTAAGTTTATATGATCATAAGCCACAACTCAACCATCTTGTGTCGAAATTCTCTCAATAATTGAGAAGAGGAATTAACCCACACTATGAATTTCATATTCATATTAAGAATTAGGAGGATAGTGGAAGTTGTGAGCAATTTCTCTAGCTAATAGAAATATATGTCACACTTTTGTGACCACAAAATGTTTTCCCCCTTCCCTTGCAAGGAAGTTATTGGAAGAGAATCTCTTATAAAATCATTCATGAAACTAAAGAAATATCCTACCAAGCCCATGAAGCTTCTTACCTCATTTATAGTTCAAGGTACTAGCTAATCCATGGTGCTTTAACTTTCCTTTGATCCACTATAAACCCCTTTTGAGATATTACATGACCCAAATAATGTATATCAATTTTTTTGAATGTACATTTTGATATTTTCCTAGATAAATTATGTTTCTTAATCTCTACAATATTAAACTAAGGTATTAGTCATGTTTAGTTGTATTTTTCTAATAGACTGGAATGTCATCAAGAAAGAAAAAATAAAATTATCTAAGTAATCTAAAAAGATGCTATTCGTTAAACCTATTAATATTGTATATGTATTGGCCAACCTAAAATGAATCACAATCAAATCATAGAGACCAGACTTGGTACAAAAATTAGTTTCATGAATATTTTATTTCTTAACTCTCAACTAACGATATCATGTGACTTCCAAGCATTCAAAGAAAGAAGAAGCTCTAGAATATTCTACGCCATGGAAATTTTACTCCATTTTTGGAGAGGCTGCACGGGCATGACCCTAATGCCTCAGCACAATTTTTTTCTTTCTAGCATAATCACAAGCTCGAGATTAAAGGTTTGAAAGTGGAGGTAAATGAGGAATTGGTTGCTACTATTACTGGGATGTCGACGGTTGGCCATAAGTTCTTCAAGGATAAAAAGAGTAATGAGGAGGCGATGGCCCAATTTTTTAAAGACGATGAGCAGAAGAAGTTAGTTATATTCAAAGTTGGGGCTATGAGAGAAAATCCCTCAAGAAAATTTAGACGAGTGTTGCTAAGGTGCTGATGCGTTGTGTGACTCTGGAGGGGAGGTTTACGGCTATTCGTATTCACCATTTTACTCTCCTCAACCATTTTAGACATGGTTTATTCATTGTGTTTCCTTTCAAGTTCTATTATCGTCTTTCGAGGTCTTTGTGTATGCTCATCTCAAGAATAGGAGGGCCCCCATCCTCCATGGATGGCTTATTTTATTGATTATGGAGCATGTTAAGTATCTTATCCCTACTTTTTCCACCAAGGGAAAGGAGAAGACTTTAAGTGATGTGTTGTCGGGCTCAAAGTCCACTTTGGTTGAGGAGGAGGAATGGAATGAAGAGGATGAGGATGTATCTCCAGCAGTTGTGACTAATTCTTCGAAGAAGAGGAAGGTGGTTGGCTCTAAGAGTAACAAGGCAACTAAGTAGCTTGCCCTTTCTAAGAGTGAGGACACAAAAGTGGGCTCAGATGATTCCTCTCCCAAATTTGTCGAGGTGGTTGCTGGTAAGGATGTTATAGGTGGTGGGGACACAGGATAATGCTTTGGGTTTAGCTGACAAGCCGTAGAGGCTGTTGAAGCGTATTGCTAACTTGAAGAATAAGGCCTCGGTTGTTCTGACTAAGGACCCCAATGTGTCTGGTGATGGCAAGGATTCTGGTGATAAGACTATGGCCATTGGGGATTCCTCAATGCAGGATTTTCCCAAGGGGGAGTAGGACAAGGAGTTAAGGGGCTGGATGAGGAGAATGCGGAGAAGAAAAGAGCTAAACAAGAGCCTTTGAAGGTAAATCCTCTTTCTAAGGGCTTTTCTTACCTTGATGATGATGCTATCTCCATGTATGATTTTCTGGATATGGCTAGGACTGGGGCCACTAGTACTTTTAAATTAGCTAAGTGGACTCTACAGGAGTTCAATAACATTAATATTAAAATTAGAGGTTTGAAGGAGAATCTGAAGAATGTTCTGAAGGGTTCGGTTCTAGACATTCTTATTGATAGAATGATGGACCTTGAAGGTTCCTATCATGACTTCAAAGCTTTATGTGATGAAAGGTTAGCTACTTTGAAAGCCAAGGTTTTGGGTATGAATGTTGATATCAAAAAACTAATGCAGGCATGTCATATCTCTATGAAGAACAATGTGGACTCCTTGGAATTCCTTTTCAGAAAGATTAGTGAGCTCAGGGAGGATCAGGTTTATTAATTCTCTGAGCTTATGGAGAAAGAGCACGCGACTAAGGGAAAAGGTAAAAAATTTGCTAAGGATGATGACAAAGGACCTGTTGTTAGAGGGTCAGTTGATTGGAAGAGATCCTTTGATGTTGAGAAGAAGGAGCTACTAGATATGGTCGAAAGACATAGGAACCAATAGATTGTGGTGGCTAACACCTTGAGTAGCTTGAACTAGCATCTGGTCTTCTTCTTTGTTGCTTTCTGTTTCTTGTTGGGTGTAGGTTTCTTTTTGGTTGTTTTGTGGTTGTTGGGTGTTGTTGGTAGTTTATTGTCTTATTTTAGTCTAGCACCCACTCTGTTGTGTTTTTTGGTTGTTGGGTTGTTGCTGTTGGTGTTTTGAAAATCCTTTCTAGCGACATTTTGTGTCTTTTGTTGTAAAGGGTTTTGGGTCTCTTCAAAACTTGTTTTCCCCTTATAATCAAAATGATATCATGTGACTCTAAGTAGATTATAGAAATATATTTCTCCCTCTCTTTTGATCAAATAAATCATCTATCTAAGATAGTGATTATATATTCATTATTATTACTTTGTTTAACATATGATATTAATATAAAGGAAGGAATTAAATCTAGGCTAGATACTTGGTGGTGATTGGTAACATAAATTCTTATTAAGTCATTTTCTACTTTGATTATTGGTAAGAAATGTTTTACAAATGAGATCTGCATTATGTTGGTTATAAATATTTTCTTATAATAAAAATCTAATGTACTTAATAAAAGCACTTTTGTGTTGGGTTTGTATCTTAATATGATTGAATGAATGAATATTATTGATGATATATATATATACATTATTGATTTGGATATTATGATTTAAGGTTTTATGGATTCCTTAAGTGTAAGTCTTGCTAAGGGAAACCTTGTAGGATTAATCTAAACAAATTCTTTGAGATTATAGTTCTATCTTGGAATTACATACAAGGTAGTTGTTGAGTTCATAAATTTGAAGATATTATAGATCTATCTTACATTAAGGTTTTTATATATAAGTCTCTCTTAGAAGATGAATTATCAAGTTGTTTCCTTGACATTATTTTTTTCATTAGATTATATACACAATATTTTAAAAATTTGAAAATTCTAAGTTATATTTTGTATTATACAAGTCTAGGTGTAAATAAATTATAGTACTAAAATATTAAGGTAAACATTATAATGGGATCTCCCTTTTGCATGTATAGAGTAAATGAGTTTGGGTTTAAATTATTACCCATAGTTGAACCTAAGTTGATTGTGTGCAATAACTTAAATCTCTACTCTCTTATGCCCATAGTTAACTTTAAATGAACTTTATAAATTTATTTAAACCTAGCCTTGAGAACTTTGGTTCAAGGTTTTGTGAAAATCCTAAAAGGAAAGTTTCAATATTGGCATATTCTTGAGTTATATTCAAATAAGGGCTAGTCAATTGTTATGGCCAATAATTTAATATGTGTCTTCCTATGTTTGAGACTTGGGGGCATGGTTGAATATGACAATTATGTTCATATATGGGTTGAAATAGTGAATAACATTTTAAAAAATAGTTGATTATCATCAAGAGCTAGTTATTGCTCAATGTGATTTGTCTAGAAATGGCTCTCTCTATCATAGATATTATATTATTTATGCATGTATTATTTTGAATGAATTGTAAGGGTTGGAAACAAATTGTTAGTTTATTTGAGATCTCGAGTTCTATTTTTATAAACTGATTAATCTATTTTTTATATAAAATTGATAAATTAGCTCTAGTTCATTAATGATATCATTGCATGTTATAAAAAGAAAAAAATGATCCTTTAAGATTATTGCATTATTATTAAATAGTCAATTTCTTCTTGTAAAAGTAAAATTTAAACTAAAAATTATTCATTCATTGATTATTTAGTTATTGTTTAAATTCCTTATTTAAATTAATTGAATGATCATTGATAGAATTGACTATAACACCTTCATATTCAAATCTCTATGTTATATAATATAAAATTAATACCTTTATATTTAGGAAGAAGTCAACATGAATTTAGACTAAAATTAGTATCAATAAACACCATCATGGTATTCTAAATTGTACATATTTATTATTTTATTGAATGAATTGAGGATATTATTAGTATTAAAACTAGACACTTCTTGAACAAATGGTATGAAAAGGATATTAAAATGGTTACTCTTGCTTATGATGGAGGCATATAATGGGAACCTAGTAGATGTACAAGTTAATTATTTATATTAAATTCAATCATGATTATGCGACTTCTAATTATTCATGTGGGTTTTTCATCAAAAATTTATTTATCCATAAGTCTATATATGGTAGTCAATTTAACAAATAGAAGCCAACAATGACAATGTCAATATTACTACATTATCTT
>VDFB02281492.1:454571166-454600841 GCA_007258455.2 Sequoia sempervirens | reverse complement strand
AAATATGGGTACCTTTGTGCATTTGGTTGTCTAACCAATGGTCTTCTAGCTTCATTCCTTTTATTCTAGATCTACTTTCCATTGTTCTTCTTGTCTTTGGTATTTGATGTTTGATCTGTTTTTGAACTTTCACCCTTTTAAAATCTTAAACCTTCTTTATCTTTAGTTCCTTTTTGATTTGCAATCATTTTCTAACGTTTCTAGTAGAAATCATCTTGAAGAAGTCTTCACGACTCCTTGCTTTCTCTAAATCAAATCTTAGATTCACAACTTCTTATTCAAGCCTTGTACATTCCTTAGATTTCCTTTTCACCATTGCATTTAGAAATTCCTCAACTCTATTCTTTTCTTCAACTTGCACCTTCATATTGGTGATAGTTTCATTTGGATTGCTTCAGTTGTTCACAAACTTTCTTCTATCTTTCTTTCTCTCAGTGGATAGTGAGTCCACTTGGATAATGAGTGCACCTATAGTGAGCACTTATGTAAATATGCATAACTGGTTATAATATATTGTGAGCTAGTCCTCACCATGGCTTTTCCACATAAAAAATCCTAGTGTTCATGTGTTATGTAATGTTGTTGGATGTTTCATGATTTCTTTCATTTACTTCAATTGAATATGATATGTGGATTGGATGTTTAAATGTTTGAAAGGTTTAAAGGAATATTGATTCACCCCCCCCCCTTAGTATTTTGGGTGTTCAAAATTGATATCAAAGCTTGGTTCCTTAAAAAGAGCTTAACTGCTTGGGGAAGATCTTGGAGGTTGAACATATGGATTTTAGAAGACTACCTACTCCTTTGAAAAAGATTCCTATTCTTGGATTCATAGAAGAAGATTGCATTCTTGACAAAGATGGAGAACTCAAAGCTTCCCTTGAAGATATTGAAAGGACTGAAGGTGAAAATAGAAATCTAAAAGAAAATGTCAAAGAAGCAGATGAATGTATCAAAAAATTGAGAGGAAATCAAGAAGTTCAGAGAAAGGTATAAGGAAGTTAGTGAACAACTGAAGCAATCAAATGAAACTATCACCAATATGAAGGTGCAAGTTGAAGAAAAGAATAGAGTTGAGGAATGTCTAAATGCAATGGTGAAAATAAAATCTAAGGAATGTACAAGGCTTGAATAAGAAGTTGTGAATCTAAGATTTGATTTAGAGAAAGCAAGGATTCATGAAGACAACTTCAAGATGATTTCTACTAAGCTTGATGAAATGATTGCAAATCAAAAAGGCACTAAAGATAAAGAAGGTTTAAGATTTTAAAAGGCTGAAAGTTCAAAATCAAATCAAACATCAAATACCAAAGACAAGAAGAACAATGGAAAGTAGATCTAGAATAAAAGGAATGAATCTAGAAGACCATCGGTTAGACAACCAAATGCACAAAGGTACCCATATTTTAATGGTTTATGTTATTTTTGTAATATATTTAGACATAAGGCAATGGAATGTAGAAGTAGAATGATTAGCATGTTCCACGTTTTTTTGGTCAATATTTTACATGCAAAAAATTTGGTCATAGAGCTAATGAGTGTAGAAGTCAAATGATGAATGGTTATAACAATGGTAGAAAGTTTCAGTATTTCAATGGATACTATTATACATGCTATGTATTTGGGTGTAATGCTAATCAATGCAAATCTAGAATGAATGGAAGGAATATTGGTTAGAAGGATGTCACATGTTACAATTGCAATAGGCCTAAACACATTTCCAAGTTTTGCAGAAGAAAAATTATGAAGAAGGATAATCCGGTGAAGAATGGACTGGTACAAAAGATTGATCTAGAAGAAACAAAGAAGGAGATTGATAAGATTTGTAGAAATAAGGAAGATACCAAGGTTAAGGATGAATCTGTACCAACATTTGGTGCAGATGTTTCCTCTGGAAACTAATTTAAGAGCTTTGGCTCAACAGAAGCTTTAATGAAAATCTTTCATCCCTGCCAAAGAAGAAGTGTTCATGCTTTAGCACAAAGATATGTGATGTAGATCGGCATGCTTGATCTATTGGTGAAAATCTCAAAAGAAAATATGATAATGCAAAAATTTGTGAAGCATTTGAAGCTAACTATGCATACAATTAAAGGATTGACAACTTTATTATTTGAAGCATTCAATACAAAATTAGGTCAAATTCAAAGGGTTATAAAGTGATTTCAATTAACTAACTTCATTTACAAAAATAATTTGAGTAGAGCAGTGAAGAAAGTATTTAGATTGATCAAGGTGATTTGTGATTTGGTGCATTCAAACCCTAGTTTGGAAAGCGAAAGAAAAGGTATTTACAATCTCTGTTTTTTCCTAGTTTCTTAGAAAGCAATTTGAATTAATTTTGCAATGGAAACACTGAGGGTAATTGAGGTTACTAAGAAGCCACAACCAAAATTTGAGAAATATCCTACTAAATCCATAGAAGATGACCCGTTAGGTGCATTTTTGCATCTTCCATATGGAGTTTTTCCTACAAAAGATATAGGAATTTATATTCATGGAAAGATAGAGGAATGTGATCACAGTAAACTAGGAGATGTATGGGTGAAAGAACTTACTGGAGATAACTATTCCCTAAAACCAAAATACCAAAACCTAGTCATGAAGAAACTTGATGTGTGGAAATGGTTTTCAAATTTTTTCTTTGATGATAGATGGGTTAGGATTACATTAAGCAGAATTCATGATAAATTTGTCTAGACTGACATGCCTAGGATGATCACAAAGGATGTGATTGGAGAGGTTACAGTTCTATGCTCCATCGGACTTGTTCTTGTACTAAAATTGGTTAGGAATGAGGTTGTAATGGAATTCAAAGGTGCAACTTATGACAAGAGGGATCTAACGATAAACAATATTAGAAATCCAACTGTGAAGTATGCAACTATGTTGATTGGTTACAAAATTTACTTTACAAAAAGAGAAAACTTTGTATCTTCCACTGCAATCAATGTTGCATCTGAAATGGTGGAAAATGGGTTGACTATGATCTTTGTGAATTGCTAAGAAAATAGTTAATGGAGAACTTGAAACAAACCAAGGAGAAGAAATATCCATTCAGTATGGAACTTTAGTTGTATGTCTACTTTTATATTTCTTAAAGGAACTCCCCATAACTAAAAGTGTGGAATGGTTGCAAGGTAGACCTTTTTCTCATTGGATTGGAGACTTTCTGAGAAGTCTTCATAATGCAGAGGCACAGGATAATGCTCTTGTTGCTTTCTTTGCAGTTTTTCAAAAGAGGATGCATGAAAGAGACATAATTCCTAGGAAAATGGTAGAAAGGTATCAAAATGATATCACATTCTTGGTATCAACACATGAGTGCATCATGGAAGCAATAGAACCAAGAACAGTTTGGATCCCTAAGTTGGGATATGAGACCAATGAACACAAGATTACTTGTTTGGCTGATATTTTGTTGAAGAGTCCAAAGATACCACTAAAGCAAGGTATGAAACCTATGCATAAAAATCTATGGAGGTGCATATGGATCATATAAAACCAAAAATAAAGAAGTGGGTTGAAAAGATGGTTGAAAATTTTGTAGAGGACATGGGCTTCACAAAGGAGCAAGTGGAGCAAATGAGAGAAAGGGTTGGTGCTCTGAGAAGCTCATCAAGTATAAGAAGATCTGGTAGAAAAACTACCACCCCTCCTACTATTCAAAAGTCCTCTGGGACTAAGCAGCCTATTGGAGAAAATAGAAAAGCAACTGATAGTCCTTCAGTAAAGGAGAAGTCCTCTCCAGTTGTGCAAACAATAAGGCTTGAAAAGAAGAAAACTATTATAACAATACCAACTATAGCCCCTACTAAGAAGAGAACAAAACAAAAGGTAGTAAGGGAAAATAATATAAGTGTAAACATTGAGGAGGAAGAAGAAGTGGAGAAAGAAGGACTACAATTGGTCCACAAAAGGAAAAGTGAAGCTTCACAAGGTGAAGCGAGTGTTAAAAGAAAGAGATTTGACATCATTGATACAAACAATGAAGAAATAGAAAAGGAAAAAAAAGCTTTTGTAGTTTAAATGCAAGAGAAGAAGAAAGAAGACACCAAGAAGGTGTCATCGGAGAAGAAGAATGAAGAAACAAGGCAGAAGAAGACTCTAGATGACAAAAAAAAGAAAAATTAAATAGAACTGATAAGACCTCACTCTCCCATGAAGTTAAAAGCACTATTCAATAATATTTTGTAGTATGAAATGTTAGCAGAGACTGTAACCCTGTACATTGAAGAAAATGAGGTGGATAAGTCCACCATTGTTGAGGCTATTATTAAGTATATCATTTTTTTAGAATTTGATATGAAAAACATTGAAAAGAAAATTCTTGCGGAGCTATGGAATATCTTAGTGAAGAGAAGAAAAGAAGCAATTAAAGAAGGAAAAATAAAAGAATATGCATTGGAGAAGATTGGTGCTCCTCTTTCCAAGGAAAACAAAGCTACATTGGCTGAATTATACAATACATAATTTAGGGTAAATCAAAGGGCAACTACCCTTATGGGTAGAGATAAGAGTGAGTTTGAAAGGCTTCAGAAGGAGACTGTTGACAAAATATCAGATATATCACAAAAATATGGAATGAATTCAAAAGAAACTACTTTGGAAGTCACTACAAGAGAATAATCACAAGACATTGATGCTCAACATGAGCATACAATAGATGAAGGGTATACACAGGAAAAAAATTCTTTCGGATGTAGAAGAATTGAAAAAAGAAGATGAAGTATAAAAGAATGTTGAAAAAATTATCACCAATGAAGAAGCAAAAAAGGAGGATATCTCTCCTCCTCTAGTACTTGAAGAGAATATTATTCCACCATATACCACTTGAAATTCTACTGAGGAAGAAAATGTAAATAATTTTTGTGAAGAAGAGAATGTTGATGCAAAGAAAGAAGAAGAACAAGAAAATAATGAGAAGGATGATGAAGATAAGAATGGAGATGCATTCGAAGATGAAAAAATAGAAGAAGAGAATTCAGTGAACTCCGAAAAGAATGGGGAAAAGGAATTGAAGGGAAAGACTATAGAGAATACAAAAACTTCTGGTGAATCCTTTAGCTCCTCTAGAGATTCCTTGAAGAATCTACTTAGTATGCAGCTCAAATTCTAGCCTGTTGTATGAGCACAACTACTACAACTACCTATACAACAAGGAAATGTAGATCTTGATAAGATTTTCCCACTTCACAAGTTTCAATTGGGAGATGTGTTTCATGCATCTACCCGAAAGGAGATTATAGAAACACATCAAAAGAGTGAAGAGTTGATGGAAGAAGCTATGAAGGAATTGTAAGAGGCTATACCTGGTGTGAGTATTGACACTTCACTTTTTGGTAATGTGAACTTGAAGTTATTAATTGATACTTTCAAAGAATATGCCTCTAGTCTTAGAGGATAAGTAGAGAATGAAGTTGAAAATAAAATAAATGATAAGAAGATGTTAGAAATCACTGAGAAGTGTGCTCTTGCACATAAAAATTTTCAAGAAAATTTAAAGAATGCACAAGTTTGTGTGGATAATGCAAAGGCTCTATTCCAATATTGCATGAAGTGGCCTAGAGCCACATAGAGCATTAAGAGTGAAATAGACTTCATTGAGTCCCAGATCAATAATATCTCTAGTACTTATGATCTAACACTTGACATTGTTGGAGACACAAGGACTATTATTGCAGATTTGCATGAGATTCTTCCAGCTGTAGGCCCAAGAGGAGAACACCATTTTGTAGTTTGGAGAGATAAGGGACTTGGTGGATTTCAAATTAATATCTATTTAAAGTACCCTTTGAGTGCTAACAAAGATACACGGATAAATATGATACCTAGCACTCTAGAAGAAGGAGAAGAGATACTAATCGAATTTGAAACATAATGCAAAATACTTGGGATTATCAAGAACACATGGGAATAAGGAAAATAGGCTTGGAAGACTTATGTGTAGAAGCTTCAAGAGTCAACTTCCTTCGGTTGACAACATTTCTATTCTTTATGCATTTTCATTTTTTTGGTTTCCAATTCTTTGTACATATACGAAGTATATAGAATGGTTTCCTATAAAAAAATTTGGTTTTTTCTTTGGTACATGACTTAGGTAGAGTCAATTCAATCTTTTATTTTATACATATGCATATATTTCTCAGGGGGAGATCTAGTATGTGTTAGAAAAGTTGTTTTATGCACCATTTTCCCTTGATGTCAAAGGAAGAGAATATTTTGGAGATGTTTCCATCAATGACAAAGGGGGAGATTTTTGGAAGAATGAGGATTTTTTCATTGATGCAGTTGTTAGCAACATGAGCATGAGGGATAAGCACAAGGTATACTATTATACATTACAGTGTTACCATTGATTTCAACATTGAATCTTGATATGGAGACCATGGTCCAGATCATTTTGGTTGATTCTAACATGTTTTGGGATGTTTGTGGAAGATAATTTTGCAAGAAGGTTTGATCTAATGAAGATAATTATGATGAAAATTGAGTAAGTGTCAATTCTACTAATTCTATGTAATAGAGCATCCATATTTTTGGGTCCACACTGGTCCACAAACTAACATTTCACTCTATGGTTCTAGCATAATGTTTTTGATTGGTAGAAGCATCTAATTTCTGAATTCCATATTGTTTTGGATTTTAGTTTAAAATTTATGAATGACAGAAGTTTTTATTGGCACTTATAGTCATTTATTATATAGTGCATATGAGTTGGAGAGTCCGCACTTATTTTTAGATAGGATTTTGGTTTCTTGGATTTAAGTCCAGATGTTGACAAATGCTACTAGAGTGTGTGTTTTATATGGCATAGTGTTTTGAGGTTCACATGTTCGAATATGGGTATACTATTAAAGAATTTTTGTATTAGGTCTTCTACGATTCCAACCTAATAGGTGTGAAAGTATGCAAAGGTTAAGTAAGTATTGTGGAGTTATGCAGGAGCTATTATATTTCCATGCCAACCTATTTCAAATTGTTTTAAGAATTGAATCTTGGTGCAAACCATGTATGGAAGGATTTGAGTTGACAAGTCATATATTGTCTATTTTATAAAATACATCTAATTAGGCAGACCTAATTGATGTTATGCTTGAAGCAGATATATAAGCTAGATCATTTTTGGTGTTTTGATATATTAGAAACATGTAAGTGATGTGAATTGAGTGAATACATTACGAATATGTTGTGAATGTTGAGTATAATATTAGAGTCATGTAAATGCAACTCAAAAAGGAGAGTGTTAGATTATAATCAGATGAAGTGTGTGAAGTTAGATTATTGAGCTTCATTAGAACTGTATCTCATGCATATGATAGATGGAATTGTAATAGTTCAATCTAGGTTGTGATCCACAAAATTTCTTCTATCTTTCTTTCTCTCAATGGATAGTGATTCCACTTGGATATTGATTCCACCTATAGTGAGCACTTTTTTAAATATATTATAACTAGTTATAATATATTGTGAGCTAATCCTCGCCGTGGTTTTTCCCATTTTTGGTTTTCCACATAAAAATCCTAGTGTTCATGTGTTATGTAATTTTGTTGGATGTTTCATGCTTTCTTTTATTTAATGCAATTGAATATGCTATGTGGATTGGATGTTTAAATGTTTGAAAGGTTTAAAGGAATACCGCTTCACCCCCCTTCTCTGTATTCTAGGTGTTCAATAGCTAGCCCCCAATCTTAAGATCCTACTAAAAATAATGTCAAGATAGAATAGCACACACACACATACAAGACGTGGTGCATCAAAGGAATGAAAAAATCATACATAAGAAATAAATGAAGTATACATAAAGAAAACACAAATAAAAAATAATGGAAACATGAAGAAAATATGATGCAAACATGAAGCAAAAAATAAGAAAACATGATGAAAACATGAAGCATACAAAGGATACACAAAGGGTATAAGATCAAATACTATCAAGATCCACATATTCTTACTAGGATCTATACCCAAAGATATCCACAAGTCATGGGCTAGCAAAGTATTTTCTAGGTGGCTCATGAATGGGTGAAAACACCACAAGCTAGTGAAATCTAATATTCACTAGGTGAGCTCCATGATAAACAACATAAGCTAGTGAAGTTTTATATTCACTAGGTGAGTTTCAAAAGGTAGCAAATGAAAACACATAGGCTAGTGAGTTCTTATGTCAACCATATCAAGAATTGTAGGTAAAATGTGTTGTTTTATAAATAACTCTAATAAGGTTCTATGAATATGATCAATATGTCATGATAGAATCACTAATTTCATGGTGTGTGAATAAAGGGAAGCACATAATGGAATGTATGTCCCCACCTTAAAGTAATTGCTAATGTCGACTAGGAGAAATTTCCTTTAAGATAGAAAGAAAGTGATATTTACAAAATGATGGGCATGGGAGCTTGTTGGGAGGTGACATGACAAGTAATATGTTTCCAAAAAGTTGACTCATGACAAGGGGTTATTCCCAAAGCAATGCCATATAAGCAGTATCATAAAATAACACATAAGGGATCCAAAGATCTAGGGTCAATATGAAAGAATATTTATCACATTAATCATATTTTGAATTGAAATAATTCCCTAAATACTTGTGGAACTACAAGAACAAGGGAGGAATAGCACATGGAAACAAAATAAAATGCTTTTGGGTCAACATGGAGGAGACCTAAATGTCTTGACACTTTGCATCATTCTCAAGAGGAATAAAAGGAATTTACAATAGATGGGAGAATGAAGATACAAATATAATAATGTCATGAAATATTTATTCTCCTTATATCCTTGTACTAATAATAACATCAAGGTTCATCCAAAGAGAACTGAAAAATAAAAAATGCATGCCAAGAAACACATTATCAAGAAGTCGCATTACATTCAAGCAAAACACAAAGACATAAGGGGTACCACACTATTGGATGTTGTGGATGTGTTGCTGATATGTGGTTGTCATTGATGTCAACACTATTAGCATTTGGTGTATTGAAGGTTGTATATGTTGAGGATATTGAGAAAATTGTAAAAGAAAGTGTTACAGGTTCCCAGTGGAACTATGTAGGTCTTAAAGGCGTCTTGTTTTGTACATTGAAGATCAGTTGTTGTGGACTAAAGGGTTTATTTTTTGAGAGTATCTAGATTGTCTACTGGAATTTTCAGAGGTCCGCGTGTAGATTTGATCATGTTGTGGTCTATATCAGTGTTCCTAAGTGAATTTTGTGTGATTCTAATAATCTCAGTTGTTGCAGGTGCTTCTCGATTAGTTCTTGGTGTTTTTGGATGTTTCTAGATTGTGTTATATCTTTGTGGTATGTCCATAGTGATCGATGTGCTTGTGGTCAAAATATTTTTTATATGTTCCATTTTTCATGTTCTTGGCCGACATGATGTGTGTAACGTGTGGTGGATCTTTGAGGTGAAATTAATTGAAGTATTTTCATTTTGGAGTTGTTAATTTGGTCTCCACTATGTTGTGGCCGACTTTGGTGGACTCGCATTGAAAATTTAATTGTAAATTTGGGCCGACATTGCAAATATGTTTTATTTTTCTGGCCGACTAAGTTGTTGATGTAATCTCATGTTGCAAATATATAAGAGCGATTGTTTCATCGGTGCAAAGTGTGCTTTGTGTGTTGGGTGTGCTACTATGTGTGTATATGTGAATATCATTTGATTGCAGAGAAGAGTGTGAAGAAGATCAAGCAAAGTGTGAAGTAGTTTGAGTGAAAAGTGAAGGAGTTTTTTGTGCTTATTTAGAACTATAATCAGGCTTGTGCAAAAGCTATTTTCTTAGTTTGTACCCTCCGGATTTAATCCTATTTTGTATTGTTGGGAAGTGAGCCCCTTCTGTAACTGAGCAGTGAGCTCTAGGCAGTGTGCCTGAAAGCATGTGCATTCCCCTTTATTGTTTTCATTATAATTTTAATAGGGTATAATATTGTGGACTAACATCCACCATGGTTTTTTCCCTAATAGGGTTTCCACGTAAAAAATCTTGATGTTCTCTGTCTCTATGATGTGTTAATTGCTTATGGTTAATTGCTTATTCATCAAATCGAAGGTTAAGTAAAGTTTGAAAATTTTATTATTCTGTGACAATTGATTCACCCCCGCTCTTAGTTGTCTATCCTTGTTTTTCCAACAATTGGTATCAAAGTAGGTTCCTCTGAAGAAGTCTAAAAGCTTGAGGTGATCTGAGATGGCATCATACAAGAAGGATAGTCCTAGATTTGATGGAACTAACTACTCACTGTGGAAAGTCAGGATGCAATGTCACCTAAGGTGTATTGGTGAAGCCTTTTGGAAGATTACAAAAGATCCATATGTTATTCCTCAAAATGGCCCTCCACTGCTGATGAGATCAAAGAAGCTGAAAACAATATTAGGGCTATTAAAGCTTTGGTGAGTGCTCTGAAAGATTCAGAGATGGAAAAATGTTATAGGACTGCAGACATCTCATGAGATTTGAATGAAGATGGAAACTTTGTATGAAGGAGATGCACAAGAGAAGATGTCTAAGCTACAAATTTTGAAAGGAAAGTATGAGAATTTGAAGATGGGTGAAGATGAAAATATCACTTCTTTTCTACAAAGAGTAAATGAAAGAGTGATGGGTATTAGATGTGCCGATGGTTCTCTAGATGAGGATGAAATTGTGGCTAAGATACTCAGATCCTTGCCTCCCTCCTACAAAGTGAAGGCTCAGGCTATTGAAGAGCTCAGATTAGTAACAAAGATGACAAGAGACACACTGGTTGGTAAGCTTGCTGCTTTTGAATAAAGTGAATTTGGTGAATCTATTCCGAAGACTGAATATGCATTAAAGGCTACTATATCTGGAAGTAACAAGCAAAGATATGGTCCGGGAGAATGTTTCAGAAAGATATCCAAGTATGATGAACTAAAACAACTGGAAGATAAAGAAAGAGAGGTAGAATAATTGGAAGCACTAATTGTAAAGAAAGAAGGCAGAGGAAAAGGTAAGTATGAAGGAGTGTTGCCTATTAAATGTTTTTCTTGTAGTAAAATAGGTCATTTTGCATCAAGATGTCCTGAAAGAGTTCCTTGATCTAAGACTAATAAGTCTAGATTCCAAAAGAAATGTTACTTTGTTGAAGGAGTGACTAATGATGAGTCTGATAAAGATAATGGAAATGAAGATGAATGGGTTTTCATTGCTACTATTGAAAATAGTCCTATGGCTACTAAATCTGCTAAAGATGTGAAAGCTCTTGAAGCTCAAGTTGAAGAAAAGGATGAGTGGGTTATTGACAGTGGATGCTCACATCATATGACTGGTGATAAAAAAAAAATTGTAAGTCTAGAGAAGTATGATGGTGGTGTTGTAAGATTTGGAGACAATAATGTTGGTGTGATTCGTGGTAGAGGTTCTATTTGCCTTGGTGGTAAGGATAACACTGATGATGTTCTTTATGTTGAAGGCCTAAAGCACAATCTTTTGAGTGTTGGATAGATGGTGGACAAAGGATATGATCTACAATTCAAAGATGGAAGATGCAAGATACATGGAAGTTCTGGCAATATGATTGCTATAGGTAGAAAGACAAAAGGTAATATTTTTCACCTGAATTCTTCTAGTGGGAGTTGTTTAATTGATCAAGTGGATGAAAGTTTGTTGTGGCATAGGAGGCTGTGTCATGTAAATTTTGATAACATTGTCAAGGTAAGTTCCACTCAAGCAGTAAGAGATCTACTGAAGTTAGTGAAGCTTGCTAACACAATTTTTAAGGAGTGTCAGATGGGTAAATAGACTAGAGTATCCTTCCGAAGCAAATAGTTTCATTCAAATGATTTGTTGGAGCTGCTACATACTAATCTTTGTGGTCCCTCCAGAGTCAAAAGTATTCATGGAGAAAGGTACTTTATGTTGATTATTGATGACTACTCTTGAATGATATGGGTTTCCTTCTTAAGAGAAAAATGTGAAGCACTGGAAAAGTTCAAAAGTTTCAAGGCTATGGTAGAGAATGAGAAAGTTCTAAAAATCAAGTGTCTGAGATCTGATAGAGGTGGTGAGTTCACCTCCAGGGAGTTCAACTCTTTTTGTGAAGAACATGGAATCAAAAGAAAATTATCTACTCCCCAAACCCCTCAACAGAATGGAGTTGCAAAGAGAAAGATTAGAACAATTTTGGATGCTGCTAGAACAATGATGATAGAAGGAAATGTGCCCTAGATCTATTGGAGTGAAGTTGTAAGCACTGTTGTGTATACTTTAGACCAGGTAAATGTTAATGGTAATTTTGTAAGACCCCTTTTGAGCTATGGTTTGGTTATAAGCCTACTGTTAAATATTTCAAGATCATTGGAAGCAAATGTTATATCAAAAGAGATGATGATGTAGGAAAGTTTGATGCAAGAAGCAATGAAGGAATCTTTTTAGTTTAGTCTACTAAAAGCAATGCCTATCGGTGCTATAACAGAAGATTGAGAAAGATGGTTGAGAGTGCAAATTTTAGAGTTGATGAGGCCTCTTCCAAATCATCCAGATATTATGGTTATGATTTAGATGAAGACAATACAAGCCAAGGGAAGAATTCTCAGACATAGAACCAACTTCAGATTATTCCATATGTTTCGGTAAAGTAATCTCAATTCATTTTGGTAAATCAAGTAAGTCAGGAAGCACAAACAAGTGCAAGTGCAGAAGAAAGATCAAAAGAATTAGAAGCTCGTGAAAGTCCCAAAAATCCAAGGTATGTAAAGCTAAATCATTTTGAAAGTCAAATTATAGGAGATAAGAATAAGGGAGTGCAAACTAGAGGAAAATTTGTAGAAGAGTATTGTCTGATTTCCAAGATTGAACCTAAAAATGTCACTGAAGCCTGCCAAGATGAACACTAGATGGAAGCTATGAAGGAAGAGCTGACACAAATTGTAAAGAATGACATGTGGACACTAGTTCCCAGACCTAAAGACAAAAATGTGATTGGTACTAACTGGGTGTTTCAGAACAAGCTGAATGAACAAGGTGAAGTGGTCCAGAATAAAGCAAGACTGGTATGTAAAGGGTATTCTCAAATGGAAGGTGTTGATTTTGAAGAAACTTTTGCCCCTGTTGCCAGAATTGAAGCTGTTAGATTATTTCTTGCTTATGTTGCATACAAGAACTACAAATTCTATCAAATGGATGTGAAGTCAACATTTCTGAATGGGGAACTAGAAGAAGTATACATTGAACAATTGGATGGATTTAAGCTAACTAACAAGATATGGTTTGTCACTTGAAGAAAGCTCTATATGGACTTAAGCAAGCCCCTAGATCCTGGTATGCTAAATTGGAAAAATACTTACTGAAGCTTGGACTCACTATAGGTACTGTTGATAGCAACTTATATTTCAAATTGGATCATGATAAAGAGTTAATTATAGAATTTTTTGTTGATGACATCATTTTTGGAGGAGATGACAATTTATGCATAAAGTTTTCTAATGAGATGAAGGGTGAATTTGAGATGAGTATGATTGGAGAGATGAAGTTCTTTTTGGGATTGCAAGTTACTCAATTAGACAAGGGAATTTTCATATCTTAGTCCAAATATGTGAGAGAGCTACTGAAGAAATTTGGGATGGAAGAATCAAAGCCTGTTGGTACTCCCATGGTGACCGGATGCAAGCTAACATAGAATGATGATTCTCCTAAGGTGAATCAAACTAGATACAATTCAATGATCGGTGGATTGCTCTATTTAACCCAAACTAGACCAGATATTATGAATGTTGTATGTATGGTTGCTAGATTTCAGGCTAATCCAAAAGAATCACATGCGACTGTTATTAAGAGAATCTTCAGATATCTGAAAGGAATAGTTGACTTTAGACTTTGGTATCCAAAGGATGATGATCTCACTTTGAATGCATATACTGATGCGGATTGGGTTGGAGATGTAGATACAAGAAAAGTACTAGTGGCGGTGCTTTCTTCCTAGGGAAGAAGTTGGTGTTGTAGTTGAGAAAAAATTAGAATTCCATTTCTCTATCTATTGTTGAAGCAGAATATATTGTTGCTACAAATAACTCTACTCAAGTGATATGGATGAAACAAATGTTGAAAGATATCAGGGTGATATATGAAGAGCCTATTGCCATATACTCTGACAATTCAAGTGAAATAAATATTTCAAATAATCTGGTGCTACACTCTAATACTAAACATATATCAATCAAGTTTCACTTCTTGAGGGAGAAAGTGAATGAGGGAGAAGTCAAATTGGAGTATGTTCCTACCAAAGAATAGATTGTAGAAATCTTTACTAAGCCATTGCGGAAGGATACTTTTGAGTATCTTAGAGGAATGCTAGGGGCAATTACCCCTCCTGATAAGAACTAAAAGATGCATTTTCTTGCATCAATCTGTGAGCTACATTGCTATATTCTGATCTGGATTGATGTTTTCGTGGCTGCTACTCAGGGAGAGTAGATAGATGTGCAAATATGTGGTTCAGAGCGTGTCTATGGAAAGGTCATGGTTACCTTTTCCATTGATGTCAAAGGGGGAGAAGTGCAATGTGAAAAATCTTCCGAGGAGAAGAGCCTTGTGGGAGAACATTAGCTAAGAAGCAAGTGTGTTGGGTTGATGGTATTATTCACATCATGTGTTGCCATCAATGACAAAGGGGGAGATTGTTGGATGTTGTGGATGTGTTTCTGATATGTGGTTGTCATTGTTGTCAACACTATTAGCATTTGGTGTATTTAAGGTTGTATATGTCGAGGATATTGAGAAAATTGAAAAAGAAAGTGTTCCAAGTTCCTAGTGGAACCGTGTAGGCCTTGAAGGCGTCTTGTTCTGTACATTGAAGATCAACTGTTGTGGACTAAAGGGTTTATTTTTTAGAGTATCTAGATCATCTACTAGAAGTTTCAAAGGTCCGCGTGTAGATTTGATCGTGTTGTGGTCTGACAGTATTTATGTGGTCTCTATCAGTGTTCCTGAGTGAATTTTGTGTGATTCTGATAATCTCAATTTTTGTGGGTGCTTCTCTATTATTTCCTGGTGTTTTTGGATGTTTCTAGATTGTATTATATCTTTGGGGTACATTCACATTGATCGATGTGCTCGTGGTCAAAAAAAATTATGTACGTTTTGTTTTTCATGTTCTTGGCCGACATGATGGGTGTAACGTGTGGTGGATCTTCGAGGTGAAATTAATTGAAGTATTTTCATGTTGGATTTGTTAATTTGGGTCTGCACTATGTTGTGGCCAACCTTGGTGGATTCGCATTGAAAATTTAATTATAAATTTGGGCCGACATTGTAAATTTGGGCCGACATTTGCTCAGAAAATTTTATTATTCTATGACAACTAATTTCCCCCCCCCCTCTGAATTGTTTATACTTGTTTTTCCAACAATATCACACATGTGAGACAATCTATAGAAAATTGTTCATGTCACAATCTTGCTCATCATAAATAAAATGCTAACAATATGCTAAAGAGACTACAATGAGTTTAGTACAAGGAGAGGTACCAGGTTCAACAAGTGGTGGATCATTCACTGCAGAAGGATCATTGTGCTTGCCCCCAACCAAATTCATTGACTATTCAAATATAAGAGATAATTAATTATGATATTTTTTGTTTATTCATTTTATCATTTGAACCAATGTCAAAATATACAACAATGGGTATTACACTAGTTCTATTTGTTGAGCATAGGTTTTCATTGATGTCAAATTTATGTCAACAGGTCATATTTGTTGTCAATGATTATCAAAGGGTGTCAAGGCTGCCAAAGTTGAAGAAATATTGTAGGAGTACAAGTATTGACAACAATCTAAAGGTTCAAGTAGTGTGTTGGTTGATAGTTTGTAGGTTGTCTAATCAATCATATCTTGTATCATGTTTTTCATGATATAACTACTCTCATATAGTTCATGTATTTATCATACCATGTCGGGTATGCAGTAAAAAATGTTTGTGGTGATTGTTGGAAACTTGTGTTGTCATTAATGTCAACAAAGCATTGTTACATTGATGTCAACCCCTGAGGAAGCAAGTGTGTTCAAGTGTGTTGGTTGCATTATGTTGTCATTAGTATTGGTGTCAAACTCTAATGTAGCAATGATGAGTAAGTGTTTGTGGATATCAACCTCTTGTGTGGTTGAGATGCTGAGAAGGTATTGAAGATGTTGAGATGGTGTTTGAGGTGCTTTGTTTCCAAGTGCGTTTGAGAAAATTCGAATAAAAGAGAGTTTAATGTGACAGAGTGGTGTTCAATTTTTTGCTCCACATTCCTTCATGCTTGAAGATTCTCATGTGATTTGTAATTGATGATCATAGGTGTTCATAGGTTTCATATCCAATGTTTTAGGTTCTAGATCATACTACAGTGGAAGATATGTTTGATAGTATGTCTGTCTAGTGAAATAAGGTGTCTAGGATAAATGAGATTGCTCTAAATTTCTCCATAGTGAAGGTTATGGTGTTGTGGATCTGAGAACATGCTTATAATTTTTGTATCTACCTTCCACTAAATTTTTGAGTGTTGAGTTGTTTTTCAAGGTTGTCTAGTGTGTTGGATGTCTGTGCCAGTATGTTTGGTTGCAAAAAATGAAGATGTTCTTGAATTTTAGGTAGTTGCAATAGTTGTGCAGAATATTTTTAGATGTATGAATATTTTGTAATGTTGTTGTGTGGTCCACAACATGTTTCTAGACCTTGAGAGATGTGTTTGAAGTGGCTTATTAGTGTCAGTTCAGGTTTGGATGACCTATTGTACTAGCACCAATTATGGAGGATAATTGTTCATTGAGCAAGTGTTGAGAAGCATGTTTGTGTATACTTGGGTGCCAATTAAGTAATGGCATTATTTGGCTTCGATTCTTTATGTTGTGGAAGTGTTTAGTGCCGACATATTTGTTGTTGCATGGTAGAGGTGTATACATTTCGTTAAGGCCAACCTAATTGAGATTAATTTAGGTCACAAAGGGTATATATGCAAGGATAATTATTGTGTTGATTAGATAATAATTTTAAGAATTTTTTGTGATGTGAAAGATGCAAAAGTGATCAAGTGTGTTGATTTGATTCTGAGCCTTAGTTCCTATGACTTCATAATGTAGTGAGCAGAAGGTGTTTGCATTTCAATTTGTTTGATGAGTTGTTTGTGCTTCAGTGGAATTGTATCTTTGGCATATAAGAGATGCATTTTTAGTATTTCAAATTGGAATTGAGCCACCCCTTATTTCTTCTTTCTTTTGGAAAATGAGTCCTTTGGTAGCAAGCCACCGATAGTGAGCCTTTCTTTATCTTTTTGGTCAGTGAGACCTTAGCAGTGAGCCTTATTGTATTCAGTGTTGCAATTCATATATTAGTGAGATAATCATCACCGTAGTTTTCTCTTCTTGGGTTTTATACATGTATTTGGTGTTCTTATGTGTTTGATGTGTTTTCATTACTACTTTACATGTTTACATTTTGTTAATGCATATTAATGGTTTAATGGTGGATAAGGGTTTAAGAACTAATATAGATCTGAATGTTTTGATTATATGGGGAAAAAATGTTTTGAAGGGACCTAAAACACAACTTAAGATATAAAATGTTTCTTAAAAGAAACTACAATAAGACACTAGTAGTATACCAAAACCCAAAATAAAAAAACTAAAAGGGTTCTATATGAGAGATAAAATAGTAAGCTAACAACAACACCCAATAGCATCAAAATAGCAAAAAAATAGGAAATAAACCAAGATCCAACATAAAATAGACAACAATCAAAAAGAGAGCGGAACACTATTTCATACTACTTAAGGTTTTGGCCACCTCAAGCTCCTGGCTCCTGTGTGCTTCAATCATGTCCAGTAGCTCTTTCTTCTCAGCTTCATAGGACTTTTTCCATTCAGTAGACCCTCTAACAATAGGGCCTTTACCATCATCTTTCGCACCTTTTTTACCTTTTCCTTTAGCCGAATGCTCTTTCTCCATTAATTCAAAAAAATACACTTGGTCCTCCTTGAGCTCAGTAATATTTCTGAATAGGACTTCCAAAAAGTCCACACTATTTTTTACTAAAATGTGGCTCACATAGAGAAGCTTCTTTATGTCTGAATTTGTATTCAATATCTTGGCTTCTAAACCAACCAATCATTCTTCACACAGGAACTTGAAGTCATGGAAGGAACCCTCAAGGTCCACAATTTTGTCAATTAGAATGTCCGACACCCAGCCTTTCGAAACATTCTTCAAATTCTCCTTCAAACCCCTTATTTTAATGTTAACCTTATTATACTCTTGAAGAGTCCACTTAGCTAACTTAAAAGTTCTAGTGGTCCCATCCCTAGCCATGTCTAGCAACTCAAACATTGAGGTAGAATCATCATCGAGATAAGAAAAGTCCTCAGAAAGGGGATTTACCTTTAGAGGCTCTGGCTTTGCACTCTTCCTCTCAACATCCTCCTCATCTTGACCCTTATTCTCTTCTTCCAGCTCCACATTAGGCAAGGTATAAACTGGGGAGTCATCGATTTCCACCACCTTTTCACCAAAAACCTTCTCCCCACAAATCACCTTAGAATCCTTTGCAAAAATTTTGAGGCCTGGTTCTTCAATTTGGAAATGCATTTGGACACCCTTATCAGCTTACCCTTGGCCTCCATAACCAACACATTTTCCTGCAAACCCTCCTCATTATCTCCACCTTCAGCTTCACCCTGACCAACAACCAAATCCACATTCCTAGGAGAGGAATCATCTGAACCCACCTTCGTATCCTCATTGTCAAAAATAACAAAGCACTTTGTTGCCTGATTGCTTTTAAGGCTACTCTTCTTCCTCTTTTACGAGGAGGTAGTCACAATGGATGAGGAACCATTGTCTTCATCTTCATTCCATTGCTCTTCATCTATAATGCTAGTGTTTGAGCCTGACGAACCATAAACTTTACTCAGAATCTTCTCCTTACCCTTAAAAGTAGGGGCAGGGAGAAGATCCTTAACATTCTCCATGATTAAGATAACAAGACCTTTATGGAGGACTAGAGACCTCCTACTTTCTAAATGAGCATAAACAAAAGCCTCCACAAAAGATAACAAAAAAAACAAAAAAGAAATAAGCAATCCATGCCTAAAATGGTTTAAAAGCATGAAATGGCGACCTAGGATAGCAATAAACCTTCCTTCCAGGGTCACATAGTGCATTATTACCTCTGCAACATCTGTCCATATCTTCTTGAGGGACTTGTGTTCATAGCCCCAACTTTCCATCTTAATCATTTTTTTCCACTCATCATCTTTGAAGAATTGGGCCATTGCTTCCTCATTGCTCTTCTTGTCCTTATAAAACTTATGGCTAACCATCAACATCCCAGTCACAGTAGAAATAAGCTCCTCATTTACATCCACTTTATAGGCCCTTTATCTGAAGCTTGCGGTTATGCCAACAAGAAACAAATTATGCCGAGGCATTTGGGTCATGCCCATGCAACCTTTCTAAAAAATGCATGAAATTCCCATGACGGAGAATCTTCCATAGCTTCTTTTTCTTCCTCAGACCCACACAAGAGTGTGTCTCTATTCTACTTCTGTTGCCACCCATCTCTTCAAACACTAGAAGAAGAAAACCCTTGTGATAATCGCTCAACCGAATGCGAGAAATCCAAACTAAACCCACAAAGCATGTGAGTCAGGAGATGGTACTAAATATTAAATGTTGTCACCGTATCAACTCAACCCATGCCATTATTTCTCATTAATATCCTCACTTTCTTGGGAAGGATAGAGCCCTCCTCACATGCACGATACTCATTTAACTTGACAACCTCATTGGAAAAAAAATCAGCTAATGATTTTCCTTCTCGGAAAATGTGAGATACATGGGTCTCTTCACAAGAACTTAACATTATTATAGTATCTTTAATTAACTGTTCCACATTCCAGCTAGGCTTATGAGTTCCATGAAGATAATTGATTATATTTTAAGAATCGCCTTCGACCCATATTTTGGAGTAACCTCAGTCCACAATATTTTATGCTTATAAATGTAGCCTCCGCCTCAACACGATTATTTGTCTGATTTCCCAACAGAGTAGATCTGAATGTTAATGAGGGTTTCTATTGTTTTAAAAGTATACAACTGATTCACCCCCCCTCTAAGTTTTTATGTGCATCTAAAAATTGGTATCAAAGTTGTGGTTGCTAGGAATAATCTTAACCGCTTGAGGTAGATCCATATGGTGCATAGAAAATGTGTCAACGCTCCTTTATTTGATGGAAAAAAGTATACCTACTAGAAAGATAGGATGGATTCTTTCTTAGGCTCCTTGGATTTGGTGTTTGGCACTCTATTGAAAGAGGTTACACTATGCCTACAAATGGACCATCAATTGATGATGAGATCAAAGAATATGAGAACAATGGAAAAGAAAGGAATGCAATCCTAAGTGGTGTTACTGATTTAGAACTTATGAAGGTTATAAAATACAAGTCTGCTAAAGATGTTTGGAAAAAGTTGGAAGGAATCTATGAAGGATATGACAAGGTAAAACAAGTGAAGATGAAAATCTACAGAGCCAAATTTGAAACCCTAAAGATGTTTGAAGATGAATATATTTCTACCTACATGTTCAAATTTGATGAATTTTTCAATGCCATCAATGATGGTCTTGGTGGAAATATGCATGAAAGAAAATTTGTGAAAAAGGTATTAAGAACTTTTCCTAAAGCTTATAGTCATAAAGTTTTTGTTATTGAGGAAGCTTAGAATTTGGATCTATATTCTAGAGATCAAATGCTCGATGCTTTAACTTCTTTTGAAATGAGAGAGTTTGGACAAGATACTACAAGAAAAGAAACTACATTTAAAGTCTACAATGTGGAAAAGGATAATGGATCAGATCTAGATGATCTTGATGATCTTGATGAGGTGAAAGCGAACTTTGTGAGGAGATTGAAAAAGGGTACTAGAAAATACAAAGGTAAGCTACCTTTCAAATGTTTTAATTGTGGAAAGATAGGTCATTGTGTATCAAAATGTCCAATCAAAGTTACTAATGACAAACAAAAGGATCATAAGGGTAAATTTATCAAGAAGATTTATTATGTTGAAAAGGAAATTGTTGTATTTGATGATGAAGAATCATATTATCAGAATGAAGACAATGATGAATGCTTGTTCATGGCTCTAAATGTTGGAAATAATTCTACTAATTATGAAAGATGTGTTAAGGAAAGTTCAAAAAGTGAAGGAACTATGTTAACTTCTTTTCATGCTAGAGAGGAGAAGAATTACTAGATCATTTTCAATGGATTCTCAAATAATATGATTGGTGATAAGAGTAAGTTTTCTAATCTTGAAAAGTATGATGGTGGTCTTGTTAATTTTGGTGACGATACATCTGCTAAGATTTGTGGAAAATGTTCAATTAGTTTTGATGAAAAGAATAATATACATGATATTCTTTATGTTAAGGGTCTTCAACATAATATTTTGTGTAGGAGAAATGTGTAGCAAAGGATATAATCTTGTATTTCAAAATGGTGGTTGTGAAATCAAAAAAAGAAGATTTGGTATTCTATTTGCTGCTACAATAAGGACAAGAGGTAATGTTTATCAACTCAAAGGTAATGGTGCAAAGTGCTTTATGTTTCAGACTAATGAAAATTAGTTATGGCATAGAAGAATGAGTCACATTAATTTTGATAGCGTAGCAAGGATAATCTCTACTGATGTTGTGAGATATTTTCTAAAGATTAGAAATTAATGTAGAGCAGGGGGTTCAGTTCAACATAATGGAGATATATTCCACAAAAATGGGTTGATATTTCAACATACTAAACTCTCTTCAACTTGGCATGACCTTGATAAGATTACACACCTCAAATTGGCACAATGGACTCAAAAATGCTTAATCAACACGTGGAAGGCTTTACAAAGGGTTTACATAACCTAACAGACTCCATCAAGTCACTCAAGAGATTAGAAGTTACAAATTTGGTTGATCATATAAACATTCACAATCCCTTCTCATATGCAATATGGCTATGAGTGCTACAAATGCACCCGAGAGTGGTTTTAAGACCCCAACCTAGTATTGGACCCCCAAAACACCTTGAACATCCAAAATATGATAGGATTAAACCAAAAAAATGGTTTCCCAAACCTAATGTCTTCAAACAATGGTGGTTTGACACAAGAGGCAAACCTTCTTATTAGCTTTCAAGAAATAAATAGTCCTTTGTAACTTTTGAATAATAATTTATATCCAAAATGTAAAAACATATTTGAGTACCCATTTGGCTTCTTTAAAACATATCAAGAATTTAGGTAGGGTTGTTTTGTAAAGTGTCTTCCAAAAATGAACTGTTCAATTGTTCTTAAGGCCTAATTAGGCTTGTATGCAATAAGGTTTTTTGGTTCTATACACTGCTGATCACAAACACCTATTACAAATGCATGGGCACATCACATTAGGTTTTTACATGCTTACTAAAATGTTTCCCTCTGTCCCCCAAGGGTATTTAATCAAACCCTCACTCCTATTGGCTTCAAATGCATTGAAACATGGTAAAATCAGTCTAGGACATCATCATATCATGTGCAAACCTTTACCAAATATCCTACAACCTTGGGAAAACATCAAAACACATGTATACATTCCCTTTTCCAATTTATAATATTTTTCAACAATGCAATAATGAGAAACTCAATTTTTTCTCCAGTAAGCCCCTAAAACAAGGGTTTCAAACTATTTTTGGTAAATTTTCTCTAAAATGCTCAAAACCCAATGAAAATCAATGAGACCAAAAGAAAATGAAACTAGATTCAATACCCTAACATATCCAATTGATTTCAGACCTTTATCTATCCGTACAAGCACACTCCATTGAGTAGAACAACAAGAAACACAATAAAAATGTAGAAAAATGAATTGTTTATTGCTCCAAACTTCCTCAAAACCTCTCAACAACCTTTACAACAATGGATTCAGGATTTTTATGCTCTTTCAAACTTTTCCCAATGTTTACAAACCAAATTTTCAACTACTAACTATTCATCTTCCACCTTATGACAAAATTGATAAATTGCACTTGACAACTTTGTGACAATTTGATAATTTTTACAATGTTTGACAAATGATTCCAAAATGACCTTCTAAGACCCAAAATAGACTCATACAAGTTTAAAATGGTCTAAATGACCTTATTACAACATCAAAACACCAAAACTAAACCAAATTTATCAAGATTGCCTCATGGAGACATGTAATCACTAGGTGCTCCTACACCATACTCCCCATGGAAATAGAACTCAAGTCCTCTTGAGTGAGGATATGCAACAAGATTATGTTTGATCACATATTTCTCTGGTCTTCAAATTCTACCTTCATACCCTTCCAATGAACTAGGTACTGAAAACATGCACTATCTCTTGCCCTTTTGAATGGTTTGGCATCCAAGTTTTTCTCCAACTGTAGAGATTTGTCTAATGGATGATCCTTGGCTCCTTCCTCACTTGAAAACATCATTGAAATTGCATCAATATTTTGCTTTATCTTGAATCTAGGTTTACCCTTCCTTAAGGCTGCAATCACAACAAGAAAATAGTGTATCCCATCCTCCTTCCCATCAAATGCATGCTTAAACTTATCCACCTTCCTTAACAAATCATCCTTATGCTTTTCACCTTTGTTTTCCATTTTTTTTATTTGATATTTTTCCCCTATGACTATTGCTTTATCAGGTTCACTAACCTTTGATGTGACAAAAAATGAAAGACCATTATCCTCTTTGGAAAATAATGAAGAAAACACCATTTCAACATACCTTTGAAGAAAACCTTGATCCTCCAAAATCAATTCATCCTTGACCTTCAACAAATCAACTCTTCACACCAACTTAATATTATTTCTCTCCAAAATCAAATCATTCTTCAAGTTTGTTCTCTCGGTACCCTCAAACTCTGGAATAGATGCAACCTCCATGAATTCTTCTTCTTCTACCATCATCACCTGAGCTTGCTTGGTTTTTTCACCATCGTCCTTCATCAACAAAGATTATATTGTCTTCACATCTAGTTTTAATGCTCCCACTTGTCTTCTTCTCTGAATAATCTTTTGAATAGGCCATGAGATATTCTTCTTAATTGGTAGATGCCAACTTGACTCTTGGTTTTCTAATTGCTACAACTCAACCTTCCATCTCTCTTCCATCATTTCTCTCATCTCTTTTATTTGTTCCATAGCATGTCTCAGCTCTTTTATCTCTTGGTCAATTTCCATTTTTTTTTCCTTTTCTTTTTCCTCTTTTTCCCTTTCTTGTTTCCTCTTTTATGAACCCCCAGCCTACAAGTATTTCCTCAACACATCCATTCTTCTCTTTATTCAAGCAAGTATCTTTCACCTTGCTTCTCCTTGTTTTTGTGACACCTCACCTAGGTTTCCTCTTTTCTTCACTACCCAGTCTCTTGGCATCCAGGTTCTCTCCTCAACTTGCAAAAAGACAACACACACAAACACACAACCTTCATTTTCTAGAGTCTTATAGCTCTAATACTAATTAATTCAGAGCAAGGGTTTCACTTCAACATAATGGAGGCATATTTCACAAAAATGGGTTGATATTTCAACATACTAAACTCTCTTCAACTTGGCATGACGTTGACAAGATTACACACCTCAAATGGGCACAATGGACTCAAAAAGGATTAATCAACATATGGAAGACTTTACACAAGGTTTACATGACCTAAAAAAATCCATCAAGTCATTCAAGAGATCAAAAGTTACAAATTTGGATGATCATATAAATGTTCACAATCCCTTCTCATATGCAACATGGCTATGAGTGCTACAAATGCACCCAAGAGTGGTTTTAAGACCCCAGCCTAGCACTGGACCCTGAAAACACCTTGAACATATCAAATATGATAGGATTAAACCAACAAAATGGTTTCCCAAACTTAATTTCTTCAAACAATGGTGGTTCCACACAAGAGGCAAACCTTCTTATTAGTTTTCAAGAAATAAACAATCCTTTGTAATTTTTGAATAAGACATGATATCCTAACTATAAAAAAAATATTTGAGTACCCATTTGGCTTCTTTAAAACATATCAAAAAATTAGGTAGGGTTGTTTTGTAAAGTGTCTTCCAAAAATGGACTACTTAGCTATTCTTAAGGTCTAATTAGGCTTGTATGCAATGGGGTTTTTTGGTTCTATACACTCTTGATCACAAAAACCTATTCCAAAGGAATGGAAACATCACATAAGGTTTTTACATGCTTACTAAAATGTTTCCCACTCTTCCCCAAGGGTATTTCATCAAACCCTCACTCCTATTGGCTTCAAATGCATCCAAACATGGTAAAATCAGTCTAGGGCATCACCATATCATGTGAAAACCTTCACCAAATCTCCTGCAACCTTGGGAAAACATAAAAAACATGTATAGAGTCCCTTTTTTCAACTTAGAATATTTTTCAATGGTGCAATAAGGAGAAACTCAATTTTTTCTCCTATCAAGCCCCCAAAACAAGGGTTTCAAACTATTTTTGGTAAATTTGATCTAAAATGCTCAAAACCCAATGAAAATAAATGAGACCAAAAGAAAATGAAACTAGATTCAATACCCTAATATCTCCAATTTATTTCATACTTTTATCTATCTATACTAGCACGTTCCATTGAGAGGAACAACAAGAAACACAATAAAAATGTAGAAAAATAAATTGTTTATTGCTCCAAACTTCCTCAAAACCTCTCAAAAACCTTTAAAATGATGGATTTTGGATTTTTATGCCTTTTCAAACTTGTCCCAATGTTTAGAAACCAACTGTTCAACTACTAACCATTCATCTTCCACCCTATGACAGAATTGTTAAATTGCACTTGACAACTTTGTGACAATTTGACAATTTTTACAATGTTTGACAAATGATTCCAAAATGACCTTCTAAAACCCAAAATAGACTCATACAAGTTTAAAATGGTCTAAATGACCTTATTACAACATCAAAACACAAAAAATAAACCAAATTTAGCAAGATTTCTTCATGGAGGCATGTAATCACTAGGTTCTCTTGCACCAAAAATCCTATCAATACAATCTGCAAAGAATTTCAAGTTGTAAAGCAAAAAAAGGAAAGATTCAAGAAAAAAGAATGCTCTAGCACAGGTCCCTTAGAGTTAGTGCATGTAGATCTGTGTGGACCTACCAAAATTAGAAGCTCATGTTGTGGAAGGTATTTCAAGTTATTAATTGATATTTATTCTAGAATGGCTTGGGTTACATTTCTCAAAAAAAAAATTAAGGTCTAGAAAAGTTCAAAGCATTTAAGGCTATGATTGAAAATGAAATGAATCTGAAAATCAAATTTTTGAGTTCTGATAGAGGTGACGAGTTTACTTCAAATGAGTTTAAAAACTATTGTGAAGAACATGGAATAAAGAGGCATTTGTCAGCACCTAGAACTCCTCAATAGAATAGAGATGTTGAAAGAAAAAATAGAATAGTTTAGGAATAAGCTAGGACAATGATGAAGGAAGCTAATCTTTTCAATGTATATTGGAGAGAAGCAATTCAAATTGTAGTCTACATTCTTAACAAATTTCAAGCAAGAGAAAATAGTTCAAATACTCCCTATGAGTTATGGTATGGTAATCCCACTATTGTGAAATAGTTAAAAGTTTTGGAAGCAAATTGTATATAATGAAAGATGAAAACTTAGGAAAGTTTGATGCAAGATCTAATGAAGGAATCTTCATTGGATAATCTACAAGAAGAAATACCTACTAATGCTACAATAAGAGATTGAAGAAGATTGTTAAGAGAGCAAGTGTCAAAGTGGATGAAGAACCACATAAATGTTTAGTACTGGTAGAAGGGTATGAATCTAAGGAATCCCATTGAAGTGAAGAAGAAAAGGTTGAAGAAAAAGGAAAAGAGTTGATGGTTGAAGAGGAAGAAGCTCCAAAAAAGAATACTAAGACTCCTAAGTATGTGTAGAAGAATCATTTAGAAGATCATATCATTGGAGATAAGAGAAAATGTGTGCTAACAAGGAGAAAAGTTGTTATAATAGAAGAAAAAGTAAATTTCTATTTACTTTCTGAGGTAGAACCAAAAATAGTAACTGAAGCATGTAAAGATGAGAATTGGGTCAAAGAAATGAAGGAAGAATTAGAATAGATAGAGAAGAATCTGACTTGGGAATTAGTCCCAAGATCAACAAACAATAATGTTATTAGTACTAAGTGGGTGTTATGGAACAAGTTGAATGAAGATGGAAAATTTGTCAGAAACAAGGTAAGACTTGTGTGTAAGGGTTACTCACAGGTTGAAGGTATAAACTTTGAGAAAATTTTTGCTTCGGTTGCAAGAATGGAAGATATAGGATGTTTTTAGCTTTTACAACACATAAAGATTTAAAAGTATATCAAATGGATGTGAGATCTACATTCTTGAATGGTGAATTGGAAGAAGTATACATTGAAAAACTAGAAGGTTTTTAGTTTTCAAAAGATGTAGATGTGATCTATAGGTTGAAGAAAGCATTGTATGGACTAAAGCAAGCTCCCAAAGCTTGGTATGCAAGGTTAGATAAGTACTTGTTGTGGCAAGGATTTAGAAAGGGTACTACAAATAACAATCTGTATTTCAAAGTTGAAGGAAAACAAATCTTGATTGTGGTGGTATATGTTGATGACATAATCTTTGAAGGAAATGAAGATATGTGCAAGAAGTTTGTAGAGGAAATTCAAAAATAATTTGAGATGTCAATATGTGGGGAGATGAATTTCATCCTTGGTTTACAGATCATTCAATCAAAGAAAAGTGTATTCATATCACAGTCTAAGTATGTTAAGGAATTGTTGAGGAAATTTGGAATGAATGACTCTAAATCGATATGTACTTCTATGGTTACTAGTTGTAATTTAAGCAAGAATTATGAATATCCTAAGATATATTAGAGAAAGTATAGATCAATGATTGGTGGACTATTATACCTTACTAGACCAGATATCATGCATTCAATTTGTCTTATGGCTATATTTTAAGAAGATCCCAAATAATCTCATGTTGCAACAATAAAAAGGATATTCAAATATTTAAAGGGGGCTCCAGATTATGGTTTGTGGTATCCTAAGGATACTAACTTCTCCTTGAGTGCATATACAAATACAGATTGGGATGGATGTGCAAATGATAGGAAAAGTACAAGTGGTGGTGCTTTTTTTTCTTGGAAGTAGGTTGGTTTCATGGATAAGTAAGAAGTAGGATTCAATAGAATTATCTACTATAGAAGAAAAATATATCGCAACAGCATCATGTTGCACGTAGGTGTTATGGATGAAGCAAACATTGAAATATATCATAGTTTCATATGATGAACCTATTCCTATCTTGTGTGATAATACGAGTGCAATAAATATTTCAAGAATTTGGTAATGCATTCAAGAACAAAACATATCTCAATCTAGTATCACTTCTTGAGAGAGAAAGTTGTAGAGAATGAGGTGAAGTTGGAGTATGTGCCTACTAAGGATCAAGTTGTTGATATTTTCACAAAGGCTCTTCCAAAAGATAATTTTGAGTACCTCTCGGAGAAGTTAGGGGTTATTTCCCCTCCTTTCAACTAGATGCATAAGTATGTGCATTTGTCCGAGAAGCATTTCAAGATATATCTCTTGGTCTTAGACTGATGTTGAAGGCTACCTCTCAGGGGAGTAGGTGGCGATGGTTGTTGGTTGGTGTATGTAGGTATTTCCCTCTATATTCTATTAATGGGGGAGAGTAAGAGAGTTCGATGAGTTTATGGCCCTTTTCTATTGATTTCAAAGGGGGATAAAAAGTTAAAGTGGTTGAAAAACCATAGTGCAGAAGCTGATATGGTCTGAAGACCATAGGGGGAGAGAGTATGGAGAAGTATTGTCTGAGGAGAAAAGGAGGAGAGTGATCTAGAAAGTAGGTGTTACTGGTGTTGCATGAGAAGAATTTTCCCTATCATGGGTAGTACTGCTTATTGTATGGTTGCTTTTTTATTGATGGTTTTTTAGAAAGCAGGTGTTGCCATCAATGACAAATGGAGAGATTTTTTAGAAACTTGTGTTGTCATTAATTTCAACCCCTAAGGAAGCAAGTGTGTTCAAGTGTTTTGGTTGCATTATGTGTCATTAGTATTCGTGTCAACCTCTAATGTAGCAATGATGAGTAAGTGCTTATGGATACCAACCTCTTGTGTGGTTGATATGTTGAGAAGGTGTTGAAGATGTTGAGATGGTGTTTGAGATGCTTGGTTTCCAAGTTCTTTTGAGAAAATTTGAATAAAAAAGAGTTTAGTGTGATAGAGTGGTGTTCATTTTTTTTATTTACATTCCTTCATGCTTGAAGAGATGCTCATGTGGTTTGTACATGATAATTAAAGGTGTTTGGAGGTGTCATATCTAGAGTTTCAGGTTCTAGATCATAGTTACAGTGGAAGATGTGTTTAACATTATTTCTTTTTGGTGAAATAGGGTGTCTTGGAGAAATGAGATTGTTGTGCATTTCTCCACAGTGAAGGTTTTGGTGTTGTGGATCTTGGAACATTATTATAATGTTTTTATCTAACTTCCCTTGAAGTTTTGAGTGTTGAGTTGTTCCACAAGGTTGTTTGTTGTGTTGGATGTTGTTTGTTGTGTTGGATGTATGTTCCAATATGTCTGGTTGCACAAAAT
>VDFB02281492.1:454531752-454571066 GCA_007258455.2 Sequoia sempervirens | reverse complement strand
TGTCCTAACTCGAACAATTGGACAACTGTTCTATTTGGCACGTTGTAGCAATTTTTTTATTATAGTCAAGTCCACAAATAAGAAATAAGATTATCAGCACAGTCCATCACTTTCTATGAATACAAGTTCAATAAAGATGAACTTCCTCGGCGCTTATAAAAGGCCCAGCTTTACCTAAACTCTTCACACCACATTCTCTTCTGAGTCTTCCTGTGTTGATCTTCATAGCAAAGCAAATAAAGCATGACGACTGTTTGTCTTTCTAGCTTTATTATCATTGTTACAGTCATTTTATGTTCAATTGTTGCCCATGCGCAACTTAGTTCAACATTTTATGCTACATCATGTCCCCAAGCATTACCTATAGTCAAGCAAGTCGTTACTCAAGCTGTGGCAAATGAGAAAAGGATGGCTGCATCTCTGCTACGCCTTCACTTTCATGACTGTTTTGTTCAGGTAAAAATTTAGTTCCCACAAATTTATATTGACATCATCTGTAATAGATTTGAAAATAGCACGAATCAATATTATTTTCCTGCAGGGATGTGATGGGTCAGTTCTGTTGGATGATACCTCGACATTCACTGGAGAAAAGAGTGGACTGGCAAATGCCAATTCTTTAAGAGGATTCGACGTGATAGACACCATTAAAACTCAGTTAGAGACTGCTTGCAGTGGGGTCGTGTCTTGTGCTGATATTGTGGCAATTGCTGCTCGTGATTCTATTGTCAAAGTAAACTTCTATTATCTATTTTATTCCTTCTATATATAATTGTTAAACTTATTGGCTATAAAATATTTTATTCTGTATTCTAAGAGAATTTATAATACTTTTGGGTTTTCCTATAGTGTAGTCAGTTTACCTTTTAATGGTGGGAAACTCTCAACCTTGTGCAATTCCAATTATGATTTCAATGATTTGTTTTTAGATTAATTTATTAGTGTAAGAGCGAAGGTTCGACTCCACTCTTGGGTTTAAGAGGTGAGACTTCTTGCGGACACGGGATCTCACTAGTAGGGGACTAGTCTCACTCCAGCTCACCACAGGTACTCAAGGTACGAGCTGCTGGACTGCTAGGCTGAATTGCAGGGACACCCTATTGTATCAAAAAAAAAGGAAAGAGCAAAGGTTCTAGATCTTTCTTCAAAATATTATAGATTTGATCCATGATCTTTCTTTTCGTAAGATCTTTTATAGCAAAATCTCTTTCTTATCGATTATTGATGGAAAAAAATATTCGGGTTAAGAACAGACAAGAAGAACAATGAGACATATTCAATGAGTTATAAATAGGGGAACCTCCTCAAATAGTATGTGAAATAAGATTGACTCTTAGTACCCCAACTGTTTAAGTGCAAAAATATTGTCACCAAGATATTGTTATCCTTGAGCCATTCTTTCAAAACATTTCTCCATAAATAAATAATTTGTAAAGAATTGAGTTGAAAGAGTTAATGATGAATGAAGTTAAAAATTATACATAGTTTTATATAGAAATTTATTGTACAATTATATTTTGTTATTGTAAAGAACTTTTAATTTCTATTTAGATAACATTTAGTGATTTATTTATCATATGAGAAAAATGACAATTATTTTTTGTTGTTAAAATATATACAAATAATGTTTATTTAGTATTAAATTTAATTGTAGTTAAGATATATTATTATGTTAATTATAAAATATTATAAGATTACTTTTTTATAATTTGTAATTTCAATTTATTTTCAAAGACTTGAAAGTTTAAAATATAAATTTATTCTTTATGTTTATCATTTTAAATAAATTTTCTAATTTATATGTTGGTTTTAATATATAATTGTTAGTTGGGAGGGCCAACATGGATGATGCAATTGGGAAGAAGAGATTCAACTACTACAAGTCTAAGTGGTGCCAATAGTAACCTCCCTTTTGCATTCGGAAACCTTAGCTCACTAATTTCCACATTTTAGGCTCAAGGACTTTCTACAAATAATATGATTGCTCTTTTAGGTATTTGAAATTATTAAATACCTATTTACAAAGTTCAAGTTATAATTTAATATTTAAATTGTCAAAAGAGATAGTGTTATATAGTGAGATAAGATCTAAAAAAGTGATATATCACCTGTTTATCAATTATTTTTAATAAGAATGTGTATTATCTAAGATTATAAAAACATGAATTTAGATTTTATGCACACAAGATAATATTTGAAACTTATAATTCTTTATATGTTTTACATTTTTGTTGCTTACACAATTGGTCAAGCAAGGTGTGTAGCCTTCAGATCTCGCATATATAATGATACCAATATAGAGTCTTCATTTTCTACTTCTCTCCAAGAAAATTGTCCAAGTAGTAGTGGTGACAATAGCCTCTCACCCTTAGACTTTACAACTCCAAATTTATTTGATCATAACTACTATAAAAATTTGAAAATTCAAAAAGGGCTCCTCTATTCTGATCAAGCATTATTTGATGGAGGATCTTCTAATGCTTTGGTCACTACATATATTAACAATATAGTTACCTTCTTCAATGATTTTGCAACAATTATGTTGACTATGGGAAACATTAGCACTCTCATTGGTACCAATGGAGAAATAAGGAAAAATTGTAGGACAATCAATTGAAACTTAAAAAATGATTTATCATAAATTATAAGATATTATTTACTTGGTTTTCTAGAATAAAGTTAAGGTTCTTTTTTTGTACTAATTAAATGTACCAATATACAATTGGTGATAGTATCGTTTGTTCCATATAAAGAGGAGTCACAATTCATCTCTTATTTCATAAGAGATGTTTAAAAGTTTCCTCAAATTATCACTCAATAAAAATTGTAGCACCAATGATTATGTTAAAGTGTTACTATTTTTTATTATGATTTTTTATAATATATTTAATTAAATTATTTGTATGTTATTTCTAATTTTAATTAAGAATATTGATTATAAGAAAAACTATAACATAGTTTTAATGTTTTCTGATTGCAAAATAAATTATTTGTTTACTAATTAATAATGATAGAAATATATAACAATAAAAGATATTTTGAATGGAAAACGAGTGCGGACGGGAGTGGAGGTCTGGGTGGGAAAATGGGTCTTTCGAATTGTCTAGTATTGAGCAAGGTGATGGCGATGGATCTGCGAAGGCCCAGGTGGGTCACGAGTCTGCCTCGAGTAAGAAGAAAAGCATGGAGGATCCGGAATGGGAGGATTCCCCAAAAAAATTTGTGGACGACCCAGGTGGGAAGGATATTCCGGTCCCTTCCTCTAAGATGCTAGCTGGTGGTTACCCTAAAGATAATCTCAAAGGCGTGGTGGGGTCTGGTGACATGAATGGAGGGCATCGTAAGAAGTGGGCCTCTCTGTTTGGGGTTAAACCTAATGGTAAGTCAACTTTTCCTCCTATGTGCAACATCTCTTTCCCTACGGCTGGAAAATTTTCAATTTCTATTCCAGACGAGATCATTGATCATAATATAGCTCTAATGGATAGTTCCCTAGTTGGAAAATTTATGGGCCAAAGGCCAAATATAGAGGTTGTCAAGGATTTTGTTAGAAAGAAATGGAGAACAAATGGTAGTGTCTCTGTTGCGGCTCTCCCAAAAGGCTTCTTTGCTTTTGTGTTCTCAAACAGAGAAGACATTAAGGCAGTTAGAAGTGGAGGACCATGGGTTATTGGAAAATCAACTCTCGCACTTAAGAAATGGTCTTCAAATTTAGATCTAACAGACTCCATCTTTGAGACTGTTCCGGTATGGGCCAGGATTCATGGTCTTCCTTTAGAATACTGGAACAAGGATGTTTTTATGGGGATAGCTAGCTCCTTTGGGGAGCTACTATCGATTGATCCAATGGCAATAGCAAGAAAAAGACTGGTGTTTGCTAGAATATGTGTGAGCGTCTCTCAGGAAGTGAATCTCCCCTCGTCTGTGGAGATCCATTCGAAACTTGGCTCTTGGTCATAGGCTATTGAGTTTGAGACCATCCCTTTTGCTTGCTTCAACTGTAGAAAATCTGGCCATTGGGCTAAGCAATGCCCCCTTAAGGTAGTAAAAGAAATGGAAGACCCTAAAAGGGCCTCAAAAGTGGTATGGAAAAAGAAGCAAGGGGAAAAATTAGCAACAACATCAATGAGAAAGCAAGCAGATTCTCCTGATAATACTTTGGGTAATGCTGGAAATGAAGGCTCCGCCTTTCAGATCCCCCAAGGCTTGGTAACAGAGTTTAACTCTGATTCTTAGGAAAAAGAGGAAAGGGTGGAAAGTGATGGTGGGAACTTAGCCCTGGGAAAGGCGGATGATTCTCTTGATAATACTTCGGGTGAGGCTGGAAAAGAAGGCTCTGCCTTCCAGATCCCCCAAGTTTTGATACCGGAGTTTAACTCTGACTCTCAGGACAAAGGGGAAAGTGTGGAATGTGATGTGGGGAATTTAGCCCTAAGCAAGGAGGAAGATTCTCTTGCCCCAATAATGAGCCTCTTTGGTTAGGACCCTATGATGCCAGGGTTGGACGATATTCCAATTCAAGGTCTTTCTCTGGAGGTAGGCATTCCTTTGATCATGTCCCCGATTCAGGAAAATAACCCAGTAGTTGAATCCATCTTGGATGTGGCTCCTATTGAAGTCATTAAAGACACGTATTCAGACCCCAGCCAGGTAAGCTCTCTTGAAAGAAGTATCTCCTCGCCTTGTGTGAATGGGCTCATGGATACTCTCCCCTGGGAACATAAATTCTTCTCTAAAAAAGAATGGGAATCTAGTAAAGAATCAAATAGTCAAGAGGACACAAATAGAGAAGAGGTGCTATCTAAGAAAAAGAAGAAAAAAGCGAAAATCAAAATCACCCCTTGCGGGATCTCAACAAGATTGAGAGCAAAAGCAGACTGTGGGGCAATTTCTTTGGCCAAAGGAAGAAGACCTAAAATTTGGATAAGAGAGCACATTAGCTTTCAAGATATTGCGGATGGCTGCCAAAAAACCATCCTTGAGATCCTCCTCCCTCCTAAATCATCAAGAAGTTATTATACTGGAATATAAGGGGACTAAATAACCCCCACAAGCAGGATATTTTACACAATTTTTCCCGGGACCAAAAGCCTGATATTCTCCTCATTCAGGAAACTAAAATGTTAAGTGAAAAGGTGGAAAATATTTCTTTGTTCCAGCACTATTCCATTCAAGGAAGTGATTCTATTGGCACCTCTAGAGGGGTTGTGACTTTTTGGAACTGTAAGGTCATAAGAGGTGATCCACTTTTGTCTCGTCCTAATGATGTTTCCATTAGATTAACTCATATAAGGGACAACTTCAGCTGGATCCAGTCTAATATTTATGCTCCTAACTGCAAAAAAGCTTGGAAGGCTTTTTGGAAAGAGCTGGCTGCTTTTCAGAATATCTTTCAAAATGACCCCTGGGTTGTCATGGGAGATTTTAATTCCCCTCTCCTTCAGGGTGAGAAGTTTGGCGGCTCTCAGATCAATGAAGAAAGCAAAGAGGATCTTCAAGAATTCATCAACAATCAGGCCTTGATTGACCTGGACTTGCAAGGGAGCTCTTACACGTGGTCGAATTGAAGAGTTATGTCTGATCTGATCCAGGTGAGACTTGAAAGAACCCTTGTTTCTAATGTATGGCTCTTAAATTATTGTTGTTCTTCAAAAACCCTCCCTAGGATTAGATCTGACCATTTTCCTATTAGTTTTGTTGCTGACCCCTTAAAGATTAAGAGGAATACTCCTTTTCATTTTGAGAAGATGTGGCTTTCCCATCCTCTCCTCCGAGAGGAAATAAGGAAATGGTGGAATATTAATATAAAGGGTACTGCCTTATTTAGAATCACCAAAAAATTAAGAGAAGTTAAAATGAATCTCAGAAAGTGGAAAAAAGAATCTTTTGGCAATATCTTTCAAATCAAATCTGATCTTCAGTTTAGGCTTTCTGAAATCCAAAACAAAATTCAGAAGGAAGGCTACCTGAATGAAACTAAGGAAAAGGAAAACGAGATTCTCACAAAACTTCACAAGACAATTGCTAGAGAAGAGGAATTTTGGAGACAAAGGTCTAGAGCTCTCTGGTTAAAGGCTAGAGACAAAAATATCAAATACTTTTATCTTTCAGCTTCTAAACACAGAGCAGCTAATAAAATCTCAGCGATTGTGGTTGATGACATAACTTATGAGGAGGAAGAGGGCATCAGAAGAGAGGCTGCCCTATTCTTTAAGAACCTTCTGTCTGAGAAAGAAGGAATTAACTTGGAGGATCAAAATCAATTACTGGAGGCTATCCCTAGGATTGTTAACTCTAGAGACAATGAAATGCTGACTGCTATACCCACTAGCAAGGAAATTAAAAAAGTTGTTTTCTCTTTTGAAGGAAGCAAAGTGCCTGGTCCTGATGGCTTCCCTTTACTTTTTTTCCATTGGTTCTAGGACATTGTTGGGGAGGATGTTGAGAAGGCGGTGAAATAGTTCTTCCATTCTAGAAACCTTTTGAAGGAGTTAAATACCACTTTTTTGGTTCTTATCCCCAAAAAACCTTGAGTGCAAGATTTTGAAGGCTTCAGACCTATCAGCCTCTATAACTCCTATAAAATTATTTTGAAGGTGCTTACCTCTAGGCTGGTTCTCATTCTGCCCACTATTATTGCTCCTCAACAGAATGGTTTTGTGCTTGGAAGACAAATTCTTAACTCCATTGTCCATGCTCATGAGAATATTCACTCCCTCTCGGTCTCTAAATCGGAAGGATTTCTTCTAAAACTTGACATCTGGAAGGCTTATGACAGGGTGGACTGGAACTTTTTGTTTAAGATCTTAAAATCTTTTGGGTTCAATGAAAGGGTTTTGCAGTTGATTGATCAACTCATCACTTCCATTTCAGTGGCGGTTCTGATTAATGGGTCCCCTTCCACCTTTTTTTGTAGTTCTAGAGGGTTAAGACAGGGAGATCCCATTTCTCCTATCCTCTTCATGATTATGGCTGAGAGTTTTGGTAGGAATATGAGTAAATTGGTTGCTCAAAGATCTATTATGGGGCTCAAACCATCTTCGAGCAATTTGATATGCTCTCATCAACAGTTCATGGATGACACTTTGCTGATGGGTAGATTTGCTGTCTCAGAAGCTAAAGAGATGAAGAAACTTTTGGATACCTATGGAGGAGCTTCTGGTCAGGTGATAAATAAGCAAAAAAGCTCACTGTATTTCTTTAACACACCTTTGCACAAACAGAGGAAGATAGCTGGAATTCTTGGTTGTAAGATAGAGTCCCTTCCTGCTACTTATCTGGGATTACCTCTATGCTTAAAACTTCCAGATTCTTTCTAGATCTCTCTGGTTGATAGGTTTGGGAAAAAAATTTCTGGCTAGAAAGGAGCTCACCTAAGCCAAGCTGGAAAACTCCAGCTTCTTAAAGCCTCCCTGTAGAATCTCCCTATCTATGCTCTCAGTCTTTTTAAAATCCCATCCAAATACGCTGAAACCATTGAAAAGATTCAAAAGAGATTCCTTTGGTTGTGAGTCAAAGAAAGAAAAAGAATACCTCTTGTTGGATGGGACTTGGCTTGCAAATCTAAAAAGGATGGAGGCCTTGGGCTAAGAAAAATCAGACTATTGAACAAGTCACTCCTAGCTAAACAGATATGGAGACTATTCTTCTCCTCTGGGGAATGGAGTGAAATAATTAAAAGTAAGTATTTGCAGAATAACAATTCCCTCAAAGATCTTATTAAGAATCCTAATCTCTCGAAAGGATCAAGTTGCTGGAACTATATGATTGATGGGATTGAAATGGCAGGTTCGTAATGGTAACCAGATCAGATTTTGGGATGACTGTTGGCTGCGCAATGAACCTCTATCTTAGGATGGGAATCTCAGTAGATGGGCTGAGTTTTGCAAAGATACTTTTGGCCTCCTTGTTAAAGACTATTGGCGGGATGGTAAGTGGATCAATCTCCCCTTGATAAACCCTATTTTGGTCACTTTTTACTCCTCTTTGAATGCTGTTAGACTGTGCCTGAATCAAGAGGATAGTCTTATCTAGAAGTATGAGCCTTCTAGGTGCTTTTCTATCTCTTCCGCTTTTTCTCGGCTTTCACATGCTCTTAATTCCTCCCCCTATGTGGTCGCATGCTTGGACTAAGCATCTCTTACCTAAGGTTAACATCCTTTTTTGGTCCTTGCTGCAAAATAAAGTGCTTACTGTGGATAATCTTAGCAAAAGAGGTGTTCTACTCCCCAATAGATGCTACCTCTATAAAAGCAATGTTGAATCGGTTAACCACCTCTTTATCCACTATCCTTTCTCATCTATGGTTTGGGACAAGCTTCTGAAAATGTTGGCATTTTTCTTGGATCCCCCCGGAGTCAGTTGAAGATTTTTTTGTTCAATGGAAAGCCCCTTCTCTCAACCCCTTTATAAAAAAACTTTGGGCTTTCTCGCTCCCCCATGTGACTTGGGGAATTTGGAAAGAGAGAAACAACATGATCTTCAGGGATAAGGAGTCGTCGGAGGAAATTGTGTTTGAAAGAATTCTTAGGATGATTAAAGAAAACTTCTGTATTGTTCCCTTTAGGGAGGATAAGGTTGAGACTGTGGTCTGCTCTCCTTATGACAGCCTAATTGCTAGGGAATGGAGAATCAAATGGGATATTTCCAATGTTCCTAATACGACTAAAAAATCTAGGGAGGGAGTTTGCTGGAGTTTTCCTATGGATGGCTGGGCCAAAGCCAACTTCGATGGCATGGCCAAAGGAAATCCGGGGAAGGCTGGGTGTGGTGGGGTCCTAAGGGACTCGACAGGTAACTTTATGGGATTCGTTGCCACCCCTTTGGGGGTCCAAACTAATCACGTGGCAGAAGCGGCAGGTGCTTATTACATAATCAGCCTTGCAGTGGAAATTAAATGTAAAAATTTATGGCTTGAAGGTGACTCAAAAAATATAATAGATAGCCTTTGTGGTAGGTCCCAGCCCGCATAGTCAATTAAAAACTAGATTGAAGATGCTAAGGTTTTACTTAGTAAGTTCGACAAAATAAAAATCACTCATGCTTACCGTGAGGCGAATGCTGTAGCGGATTTTTTTTCCAATGAGGGAGTTAAGAGTGATAAAATACTCATGTGGCACAAAAGGATTGACCTCCATTCCGATGTTCAAGCTTTAATGGTGCTCAATGTGGTGAATGGAAAAGTGGCGGCTTCTTGTAATAATGAGGAAGGTACGATTCATGACTAAAAAAATAAGTAGACATTATGGGACCGTGAGGATCCGGCAGAAAAATTATTTACCTTGGCACGCTTTGTGGGTCCTGCGAAGCAAAGGAACTATCTAGAACAGGTTCTCCGGTCGCAACAGTATTCGCACCGAGATCTCAAAAATGGGCGGAGAACGAAAGAGGGTTGAACCTACCAGTTTCGAGTCACACACCAAGAACACTAAAGCATGGAGCAAAATAAGAAGGGGTGGCTTACTTCTATTCATCGAGAAAATCCATGGCCCTCAGGAGGAGATTACTGATTTCTTTGAGAAAAATTGGAATAATGGGGAGGTTCTCCTCTTTGCGAGGAAAGATTAGATTGATGAAGCTATGATAGCAGAGGTGACTGGCATCCCGATTGAAGAGCATAAATTTTTTACAGACAGGAAATTCTCTAACGAAGCTGTGATGAGGTTCCCTAAGACCGAAACGGAGAAGCAAAAACTTGTCAAGATGATGAATAGTTACTATGAAGCGGACACCATAAAAACATTATGGAGAAAAGTGCTAAGGGTTATCATGGAGTACATCACTCTCGACGGCCGCTTCACTAGGGTTTATGGATATCACTTCATGCTGCTCAATCACTTCCGGCATAAGGTGAGTGTTTCCATCCCTTTCTTCTTGCTCTGTTCCCTGAGAAATAACTTTTCTGACCACAGTAGGAGCCCTAAAAGATACCCGATTCTTCACACGGGTCTTTTAAGGCTCATCTATGAGCACTTTCAGAATATGTCTGCCCTATCAAACCCTATAGCCCCTTTGGAGCATGATGAGGACAATACAGAGCCTAGTATATCTGAGACTAAAGTTTCTTCCGGCCATGTCAAGCTTTCCTTGCTTCCCCTGCCCTCCCCTTCTGCCTCTGGCCAATCCCCCTAGCCTTCTGGTGCCTGCTCTGTTCCTACCCCTGGCCGCACAAACCCTAATGCTAAAGTGGTGGGCTCTAGTTCTCCGGTTAACAAGTTAGTCTCCTACCCTAATGACTCTCCTGTTGTTTCTACTAAAGTGGCCGAGGTCAATCTTGAGGATCCCCATTTCCCTTAGAATATTCAACAGGAGAACTGTAGCCCTCCCAGAGGTGCGGAGTTAGTTAATTTTGGGGTCAATTCTAATTGTGACCCCCCTTTTGACTTTGTTGGAACTGCCAAGAGATGTTCTGTGGACTAATTTAATTCTGCCAAATGGTTATTTTATGAAATCAGTGAGTTGAAGACCAAAAATCTATCTCTTCATAGTAAGTTGGGGGAATTGAAGCCAAAGTTGCAGGGCTAATTCAGCTCGAAGTGGAGAAGAATACCTTTGTGAAGGATAACATACAAAAGGACAACACTATTAAAAATGATCTTGATAAAATTAAAGGAACCATGAAATTTTTTTTTGATCAAAACTACAGAATTGCTAGACATAACTCTTTAATCATTAAAGCCATGACCAAAAGATTGGAGAAAACCCAGAAAAGAGGGTTGATTGTCGACCTTGATCAGGAGAAAGACCAGGATGAGGAAGCGAGGATCTCTAAGTGAACCAGATCAAGTATGAAAAGAAAAGCCCTGACTACCCCAAATATGACTCAGATTTTCATGGCGGGGGTCCAAGATATGGTGGACCTAGAAGAGGTTGCTGACGAGCTTCTAAAGTCTATGGATTAGCTGTGGCTGGGCCCAGTTTTGTCTGTTTGCCGGCCGTCTGATGGCTTTTTTGCAGCTTTTTGTGGTTGTCTATTTTAGTTGGTTTTTATCTCTATGGCAGCCTTTTTGTCTTTTGGACCTCTGTTTTGGTCTTTGCTTGTAATGTTACTTTGTGGTTTCGGGTCCCTGTAAAACCCGTTTATCCCCTTTTATCCAAAAATAATGATAGAAATATATGGCATTTTGTTGGATATTTTTTATTTGTGAGAAAATTTATTGATTTAAATAATTTTTAATGTGATTGAAATTATGGGTAAGAGATGAAATTGTGCACACTTCGGTGTCCTTTTTATTAGAAATGGATCTAATTAAATTAAAATTGGAAAACTTACAAACAAAGATTAATAGATTTTAAAATGTAAATATTAATTTAAAAAAGAATCTTTTGCTAATTAATTTGGGTTAGGTATTTGAGATTTAAAAAAAAAAGGATTTTGGTAAGATATAGTATATTAAAGATCTAATCATTTTAATGAGTCTTCTCCCTCTTTCTTTTCGTTACATAAACATATTATGACTAAGTTATAGTTATTTATAGTGGATGATCTTTGAGCCATTAAATGTATTCTTTTTACGAAATTTTACTTTTATTCATCTTGATCTAATCATACTTTGTGTAACTCAATACATTATCTTTTTAGTACAACATGGGTACTTGAAATCATCTTATGAAAGTTTCAAAATTGTCTTTAAGTTATTCTTGAGGTATCCTCAACCTGATGATTCATAAAGTAACTTGTTAGATTCATACACAAAAAAAAAACACTAAAAAGGTTATTATCCTTATGTTATGGACTCATAATATGATTGATGATGAGACTTTGTTCAATCCCATAAGTTGGGCTTGTTCAATTTAGCTCAAAAGATTTCAATAGCTTTCCTTTCACATTAAGAGGTATGACCTTCATGCATAAAAAATATTTTTTTATCTGAAATCCCTTTCTTTCACAATCCACTAGTTGCCTCTAAATTTCCATCCCTAACCTTAATGTAATTTTTTGCAAGGAATTGCTTGGAGAAGTCCAAATTCATCATACAAATTTTATCAATAATCTCATTTTCCAAACATACAGACTTGCCAATATATTTTTCTATAATTGGAAAGCCTTAATACCCAATTAAATTAAAATGAAACCATATGAACATTAATAAAAAAAGGTGGTAGGTGATGGATGTAGGATTAGAGGGAGATGAAAAGAACAATATAAATGAATATAGTAGAAAAAAGCATAACAAAGAGATTGAACATAACATAATTTATTTAAACATCATATTACTACTGCAATGATAAACTTTATTGATCTCAATACAATACAAATGTAGATTCAGAACTCTACAAAGTTCTTCTAATATCTACTATCAAAGATCATTATTTGATAATATTTCTCATAGCTCCAGGAAGCTTCATTTATAGCTGGAGGATAGCAGTGAAGATAAGAAAGGATAAGTTATCCATAATTTAAAGCCTGCCATATTAATTGCTATAGTTGCCCCTTGTTTCATTGTTGGAATGTGAACATGTGATTGTATTTACTATGGTTTTTGGGATTATATTTTCCAACACTCCCCCTTAATCAAAACTACCACCATTTAGAATTCTCAAACAATCTTGTAGATACTCAAATATTTCTTCTCATAATGGCTTGGTGAAAATATCTACATACTAATTTTTAGACCTACAATGTTCTAATTCAATTTCTTCATTTTTGGAAAGTACTCTTCCTCATGCTACTACATTTTTCTATAATAGCTTCATTCTATCCCATTGTTGATTATGATGATTTGAACTTGGTGTCTTCATGCACCTTCATCTTGAATAGACCTTCAAATCACTTAAAATCTAGATGTTTACTTCCTGCGAGTGCACTATCTGTAGTTTTCCATTTTGCTTGATGTCTTACAAGACAATATCTATCACTTTCTCAAGCCTTCAAATCTCTCTTGATTTCTATCGTTCTTCACATATGAACACTTATGCTTGAAAAAAAAATTGAACACACCTATAAATTTTTTCAAATTTGATCCATAACTCCATCTACAATCCATCTGCATGCATTCTTCAATATATTAATTTTTCCACTCTCTATTCCAAGACATATTTTCAAAATGGTTTCTCAAACCACAAATGCTTTATGGATGTAGATCCCAAAATATGTCTTTCTTATGTCCTTCCCTATTACAATGGGAACACTACATACATTTCATTCCTTGAACCAATTTGCTTGAAGTTGTAACACTTGCGACATCATTTTTCATGTGTGTTACATATCCAATACCTATATACTTTGGCCTTATTATTGGATTAATAGGGTCTCTCATTCCTTTCCCATACTTGCCTAATCCTTTACCTTATATCCCATATTCTTCATGATTTTCAAAGCAATATTATTTTCAAAATAGTTAACCATATTTGCACCTTTAAACACATTATCATTTACATCCTTACATTCTTTATCAGAAACAGTTTCAACTAAATCACAACTATCAAATGATTGATCAAATGAACAACATAGATCTTCTATGCTACATGAGACATCACAAACTGATGCCTTTGATTTTAAACATTCATTTTTCCTTTTGGTAGACTACTGACATCTAATTAAACTGACTATTGTGTTCATTCAACCTTGATATCTTATCATTTTGTAAACTATTTTTGTTTTCTAATAAATTTACTTTTTCCTCCAAATTTTTATTCCTCTTTTTTATTTCATCAAACAACTTTAATATTTCCTCTAATTCTTTATTTTTTTCTTTAACATTTTCCAATTTTGTTTCTAGATGATCTTTTCACAAAAATATTCATATATTTTCTTTCCTAACTCCCTTAAATCTTCTATCAATTTTGATTTGCATTGCTTAACATTTAACACTTCTCCTTCCAAATTATTCTTTCTTTCTTAACATGTTTACCAACTTTTCCCATTAAAAATATCTTAAATCACCTTACCTTTGCACTTGAATTTGATTTTGTTTGGTAGCTTCATGTGCATCCAATCTTCCTCTATTTACTTTTAAATAGCTATAGCTATAAACTACATAAATAGCCTCCTTTGACTATTCTTTCAGCGATCCTCTATACGAGTGTCGCAGACTTAAACTCTTCTTTGACCTCACTGTTGGGTCTTTTCTATCTTCAACCTCTAATCTGGTTTCCACCATTTTGCATTGGCAAACTTCGTTTAACTACTACAGCAGTGATCTGGCAACTATCCTTCTGTGATTTCCTTGATGGCCCGGCTTCAACTGCTTGGGTGATGGAATTCGTTGTCCTCTTGAATTTTGGCACAAATTTCCTTTTGGTGACTTCCACCTATAAGCTCTTTCAGGGATCTCTTCGGTCCTACTGAGGGTGGATTATACTAAACTATATGTATCATAAATCATTTCTTCAAAAATAAAAAATTTCAGGTTATAAATGACAGTGACTTGCAAAATTTTGTTTCTGCCATCGACAACAACAACCTTTCAAACAAGTACTTCTTTAACAACTATGAAATATATTAATAGCGACAGATTCTTTAGCTTCTCCTGAGTTGGATCCTTTACCGATCAACGTGGCCTTTGTCTTCTCTACGATCTACTTAATAAAAATGATGGCTTCAGGCTAACATGCTCTCCTTTTAGCAGCGAGATAGAATTTATTAACTACAACTTAAATGATAATCTTCTTTAGCTAATCTGTTGGTGTTGACCTTTTCTCTTTGCATTGTGAATAGGAAACCTTCATTCGACTAAATCTACGATTTGCATTGCAAGCGTCCTCTTTTATTCTTTGAAAAGCGGCCTTGGGATTAAAAAAGCTTCCTCTTCACCCACCGATTCTTCTTTAAGTTCTATTATCTCCAACAACATCCAACACTGGTGGTTTCTCCACAACTATGGCTTGGTGATCCACACTTTTTGCGGTGATCCTTAGAGTGACCGATTCCAAAAAAAATCTTGACAACAATCACACTGTTTTAAAAACTGCAATAAATCTTGCCACCTTTCTACCTTTGTGCTTGAGAACAATTATCTCTTTTTGTCTACAACATAATAACGATCTGGGAAATCTCCATATAGCAACAACGATGGTTAATATCTTTTTTCAATTTAGACATTGGCTTTGATAGCTTTGCAAGAAACTCTCTTTTGATGGCTTCCTTCACCCAATCTTTGTCTCATGTCTTCATCTTTTGCAAACTTCAAGCTTCTTTATGTTCCTTTACATAGATTACTGGCTACACCTTTGATCTCCTTATAAAGTGTTGATCTTCCATCACAATGATCACTTCGATCTTTTCTGAACTTGCTCTTCTTCTGACACTTATTAACAACTGTAGCTATGTTAGAAAACTTTTTCTTTTTTCTTTTCATTTGACTGCAAACTCACAAGACAACAACGACCTTCTACTCCTCTACTAATCTCCCTCAATATTCATGTCTAGCTCTGATATAAAATGTAGGATCAAAGGGAGATGACAAGAATAATATAAATGAATATAGTAGACAGATGCATTTAACAAAGAGATTGAAAATATCATAATTTATTTAAACATCATATTGCTGCTGGAATGATAAGCATTATTGATCTCAATACATTACAAATGGAGATTTGGAACTCTGCAGAGTTCTTTTGATATCTTCTATTAGAAATCATTATATGATAATATTTCTCACAGCTCCAAGAAGCTTCATTTATAGCTAGAGGATAACGGTGAAGATAATGATAAAGCTATCCATAAATAAAATACTATCATATTAATTGCTACAGTTGCCCCCTATTTCATTGTTGGAAGGTGAACATGTGATTGCATTTACTATGGTCATTGGGATTACATTTTCCTAACAATGGAAACCAAAGTGTCATGCAAAGTGTGGACACTAATTTTGGTAGCCAAGGGTGTTGGAAGACTGAAATCACTGAGAGGGGTGGTGAATAAGTGATTTATGAAAGTCACAAAATTTTCAAAGTCAAGATTGTAAGTTTACTTTTGAACAAAGAGGACAAATGACAGTTTGTGAAGCAAACTTAAATTTTAAATCAAAACACCATTTGATAGTTCAAAGAACAAATTTGACTTGTGCATGAACAATATTGTATTTGCATGAACCATGAATTAAACATGAAACATTAATAGAGGTGAAACTTAATACTTTCACATGTATCAGAGCTTAGTTTAAATTAGAACCTTTTATGCATGAAATGTGCATTGACAGATATGAAAGATTGATATGAAATGTGGCATAACATTGACAAAATATGAAGGATTGATAATTGTACATTTGATAGCACATTAAAATCAGACTGATAAGAAAAATATCACACACATAAAATCACCACATAAGACAAAATTTTTCCTAAGTGGAAAAACCCTCTTGGGGAATAAAAAAACACACGAAAAATCTTTCCTTTACTCACTTAGAGCACCAAATCTTAAACATATAGGATCACCAACTCCACAAAATACAGGAGCACCAACTCCACAAGATACAAGAGTACCAACTCCTTTTAATACATAACAAATTATAGCACTTTATCAGAACCCTAGAAATGTACTTTTTGTAACCCTAGAATTATAATAGAAGACTATGAATATCCTCATCAAGTTCATTGAAGGATGTTGTGTATCAACATCTTCCTTAAATACTTGTAATAATATGACAATCATAATAAAATATTTTCAATGCATTACTATTTTTGCACAATGTGTTTGAAGCTTCATATTCCTCTCTCAGGTAACACAAAAAAATGCCTAAGAACCATCTTTTAAACATACTATGAATGATAACCTTTGTATGTAGTTTGAATAACTCTAGACCAACTCGAGTTAAGAGCTTTCAACAAACTCTTTTAACAAATCTAAGCAAATACACCAATCTCAAAACAAAAAAAAGAATATATTATGTTGCAATCCAAGAAGAGATACCTAGAAACCCTAATGGGTTTATTTTAACCATAATCAATAAGAGTTAATCTCTTAAAATACCCTTAACAAAAATATTCCAAAACCAATATTTTACTCAAGTCCATATAGATTTTGCATTACTTGATCACGATGGAAGATAACTAAATAAAGACCATAAAAACCAACCGAGTAGTTCCATAACTACTTAGTTGAAGACCTCCATTGACAAGCTTTGCCACTTGTCTTTCCATCTTCCATAGTCAACACTTAACCTTCTTTCTAGCTTCTACATTCAACACTCAACCTTCTTTCCAATTACCACATAATGCAAATATGTTCAACAAGTTCAATATTACATAATCTACAGACAACAAAAATGTCCATGGAAGGTAGGGTTCCATTCAAAATGTCTTTTGCCATAGTTTTTCCTTTTCTTAAAGTCTTTCAAAGATTTTATCGAAAACAAAGATACTTTGAAGTCTGGTAACAAAAAATCAATAATATGCATGATTTAATTAGACATCATAATGATTTTGAGTCCGATGTAAAAGTCTTATGCCACGAATGTCAGCACACATTATTGCCACATCATAACCAAACATACGCTATTGTGCCAAGTCACCAATTTAAGTATGTATGCTATGTCTCATACAACCCAATATGAACATTATAATTTCATCGACATCATTATGATAAATGAATCATGAATCCAATATCAATGATGACTCTCAATAGTTTGTTGATAACTTGGTCACTGCCATGTGACTTTTAATAAAGTCATCCTTCTATGAGATACAATGAGACTGATATAAACCATATAAATCTACCCGAGCCTTTTATTATAAAGGCTTTAATAATCTTTTAAAAATAAATGTGATGCAAGTAATTAAATATTGAAAGCCTCAATATCATATGTGATGACAAGGTTTATAGACCTTTTGTATTTTTAGCATGAATTTTCATCACAGTGAGAGCATATAAAACAACCTTAACTAATCAATTTGAAATACTAATAATGCCAACATCACAATGTGGTTGTAGACCTTCCAAAAACAAGTTGTCCAAATCCTTGTAACATTGTATGCCTTATGGCACCATGTATCAAATGTTAGCACACTTATGAATTGTCATAGAAAATAATAATGCCAACATCACAATGTGGTTGTAGACCTTCCAAAAACAAGTCCAAATCCTTGTAACATTGTATGCTTTATGACACCATGTATCAAATGTTAGCACACTTATGTATCATATGTGTCTTGAAGACAACACATACCCTCTTAACAAATAGTCAATGAAGATAATACATATAAGTGAGTTAATACTTGTAATCCATCCTTCTATGCAAACTTCTTATAAACGGGTATGTTTTGAGCAAACATAATATGTGCCACTCATGTATCATTTGATCTATCAGCCCAAATGAAAATGCACAAGTGTATACCTCAAAATGAATCTGCTAGTATATGTATGTCACTATGACTTGTAACCCTGAAGCAAATGCATGCCCGCAAAATGAATCTTTTAGTATATGTATGTCACTATGACTTGTAACCTTGAAGCAAATTCATGCCTTGAAATAAGGAACATATGTCAAACATTAGTACCAACATGTAAAAAATTGAAACTTGAAAGTGCATGCCATGAACCATGTGAATCACTATATGAACCAACTATAATTATCATGTATTAAAACAAGTTGAGAATGCATCGGCTGAGAATGCATCTTGTCAACATCCACCAAGCATATCATCACATTCATATCACACTACATATTAGCCAATCTAAGAATGCAAAGAATAGAACTAGTGGTTTCATGAGCCCCATAAAATAGTTTTGGCATCAAGGAAAAACTAACACATAAACAACTGAAATCCAACAAAGTGTTCTCTAACTCTTCTAGGGTTTTTCACGTAAAAGAAGAGAAATGGATCCAAAAATGTGTAATGTCTACACTTAAAGTGAATGAAAGGATGGATGTAATATGCCTAAATGCAATGTATAAATGCAACAAAATAAAAAATAAAGGTGATTATTAACGCTAAACCTAAGAAATGCAACTTGTTTGAAAACATAGTGATGTATGCAAAAACACCTAAGAATGCAAATAAATGATAATAGAATTAAATAAGGTTGAGGAGGTGCACCTAGAATCTGAAGTCTGATGCAATGAGGTTTTCGAATCATGTAGAATTGACTAGAAAAGATGACTGGGACACTTGTGCCAAGTTGGATGACTTAGTCCAATTTTGTAGAAAATTTGCCGAAACAGGAATCTACCAAATGGGTATCCAAAAATGCAGAAAAAAAATTTTAGGCCTAGAAGTGGGACTAATTCACCACAGATGGTGACTTAGCCCACCTGGGAATCTCAAGAAATTCGGGATAGGATTCTATAGCTTTCGGTCTGCACTTCCCTTCTTAACAGGTGTCTAGTTTAGAAACTACAAAAAATGGGCTAAAAGAGGTCTACAAGCTTCAATTAGGGATTTTTTGACTTTGATGACTTTTATGGATTGAAAACACCTATTTGACACCAAATTCTTTCACAAGTTTGAATACAAAACCTCCAAACACACATGCAAAGAAGGGAAAAAGGTTAAGGGTTAGAGTATAGGGGTTTTCCTTGGTCAAACCCCAATTTGGTAATCAAGCCCTAGGTAATGAAATGAAATAGAAAGAGAATGATGAATAAACAACATGCAATGTCACAAACTCACCAAACCCTTGATGTTGAAATCTCAAGATATGCAATGAAGTGCTCCAATGGATGACTTGATGATGCTTAGGTTGCTTGAATAATGAATTAGGATGCTTGGAAATGAATTAGGTGAATGGGAGTTAAAATGAGAGAAAAACCTCTTTATTTATACTTTATTATCCAATATTTCTTAAAAATAACACATCAGAGGATGACCTTAAGGGTAAGAGAATAAAATCTTGCTAGAAAATCAAAATTATTTTGATTTTTGTGTCGAGTGGGACTAAATCATCCTAGGTGGTGACTTGGTCCCACCAGGGAAATTTTACTAGGTGTCAGGGATTAAAGTGTATTTAATAAGGTTTAATGGGAATATTCTCCAAAATACACTTAAGTATGACTGAAAAGTGCATTAATGGGTCATTTAAACATAAGAAAGGGTTGAATAAGTGATGACAAGTCTAGAAAAGCATGAGAGTTTGTTACAACTCTTTACAACACTTTGAAATAAGACTTGGTAACTAATGAAAAGGGGTTATTTAAGTGAATTATAATGAAAGAGTCTTAGAAAAGTGTGAAAGTGGGTTACAACACTTCACAACACTTTTACAAGACAACCTAGAATTCTTAATGATTCTCAAGGGTCCAAGACCTAATGTGAATATGTTGACCACATTACAACATTAAATCTAGGAAAAATCAAGCCAAAGTCCAAAAGAAAGACTCAAGTGAGCATAAAAATGTCCAACTATACATTTTTTTCAACACATTAAGCCCCCACTTTAGTGGGAGGATGAACTTGCTTCAAACTCACACTAAAGTATCCCAAATGCACCAATGCTTAGTGAGATGAGATAAAAAAAATCTAGAGGGATGATCAAGCCCCTAGGATCAATATCCCATGGCAAACCAAACATAATCCCAAAGGAACACACAAGATAATGATGTAAAAGAATGAAAGAGAGAGATTGAAAGAAAGGGAAATCGAATCAACCTTTGATTGTTTGTATATCCCATTATGGATCAGACCTAGGATGTTTGTCTAGAAAAATAAATGCATACTAACTCTAGGGTGATGGAAATCATGGCTATTCGTTAGGTGAGAAGGCCCAAAAGGGTGAGAAACATACACTCATGGCTGGTATGCACTCACACACACACATAGGTGGCTATGGGGAAAAGTCATGCCTCAAAATGGGCTTCTTGCTCAAGCATATCAACGTTACACCTCCTGATAACTTTAATAAGGCACCACAAAGGAAAATATCATTTTCTCTTCATGAGATAAGCAAAGCCTCGTATGCTTAGAACTCATGAGAAAATGCGACGACACTACAGGCATGCAAGTTGTGTTATGCAAGGTGGCCATATAACAAATGGAAAATGCAACATGCAAAAGATGTTTAAAGGAGTCTTGCTTAGCTCATGTGAGGTCTATAACTTAGGGAACATTGTGTCCAATGTCTTCAAGAGAGGACCAATCAAAGGATAGAATATTCACAACTTAGGGATGCAGTGTGTCGCATCAAGCCACTAAGATGAATGTAATATGGTAAAATAGATCATTCTCATGAAGGACATCACACCCAATGTCATCCACAAAGTGGAAAAATGTATTGTATGAAGTAACAAGGATACACTAAGAAACAAGAAAATAATGCAAATGAATAACACCAATGTATGCCCCCACTTTAAAGGAATTGCTACACACTGTACTGTGAGCAATTACTTTAAAGTAGCAAATGAAAAATGAAAAAAAGAAGAAGACATGAGAGCCAATTTAGAAAGCCCCTACGCCAAGTCATACTTTTTTGAGTGAACCATAGGTTTTTGGGACCCACTTGCTTTCTAACTCTTCTAGGGTTTGCACCTAAAAGGAGAGAGGTGGGCCAAAATTGCTAGCTAGGTTCATTCAAATTAAGAATTGTATGATGTTATTATGCCTAAATTAGATGATCTGGATGTAATAAAGTAATGAAATTGATTGATTAAACATGCAAAACTAGTGAAATATGAAATGTTTGAAAACATATTATGTAATGCAAAATCACCTAGAAACGAATGCAAAACTAAATAGAATTGAACCAAATTGAAAGTGTACACCTAAAATGTGGATGAAGATTAGAAATAGTTTTTGAAATGTTGATAATCCTAATTTTTAGGGCTGGTGGGACTCATTTACCATTTTGGGCGAATCAGTCCCAGCTTTGTAAAACTAAGCCAACACCTATTTCTGACAAAAGGGTACGTAAAAATGCAAAAAACTCAAAATTGACCCTAGAGTGGGACTCATTCGCCACTCATGGTGAATGAGTCCACTTTTAAATTTATGGATTTTCAAAAGTGGAATCTGAAGCTTCCAATATGCACTTTTACTTCCTATAGGTGTCTGCTTCCGAAACTCTAATTTATAGGTTTGAAAATGGATTTTTGTTGATATTTTGACTTGTTTAATGAAGAGAAGACTTTAGCAACCTTGTAACTTGATCTTCAATTATTTCCAAGCTTCCAAGAGACCTAAATCTACAAACAAACAAGACAAGAGAGAGAGAGATGTTGAATGTTAGGGCATGGGGGTTTTCCTTGTTCAAACCCCTTTTAGGTAATTAAACCAAAATGATGAAAAAATGGAATGGAACATGCAACAATGGTGTTGATTACCTTTCCATGATGTTTGATCTTGAAAGTATGCAACAAAACATGAAGGATCTTCCCTTGAATGTGTAAAAAATGATTTTAAAATGACTTGTAATGTTAAAACTCTAAGTTGCTTGACTTGAGATGGAAGATTTGTGGATGAATAATGAAGAATGGTTAAGAGAGATGGGGGATACAAAATGAGGAGAAAAACACTTATTTATACACATTTCTATCTTAGTAACCTATTGATACCTCATCATAGGTTGACATCAAGTGATTAGAATAAAAATCAAAAAGGAAATTTGAAATATTTTGAATTTGGAGCCAAGGGGGACTCATTCACCACCCATGGCAAATGGGTCCCACCTCAAGCTTGAAAGTAGGTGTCGAGAATTAACTTGCATTTAATGTTGTTTGTCAGGTTTACATTTAAAAATATACTTAATTAAAGCTTATAACGGCATAAAGGGGTCAAATAAAGCATAAGAAAGGTGTAAATAGTGAAATTTTGACTAAAAAAGCATAAAATCTTGTTATAAGACTTTACAACACTTCAAAATAGGACTAGTTTAGTAATGAAATACTGATTTTTAGGTGAATTATAATGAATAGAGTCTAGAAGAGTGTAGAAATGTTTTACAACACTTCACAACACCTTCACAAGACATTAATAAATGTATTTTGTTCAATTTACAAGGATCCAAGACTTAGTGTGGATGCATAAAATGCCTCACAACACCTGAATCAAGTCCTCATTATGTCCAATTTATCACGAGTTAATCCCATGTCAAGCAAAGGGTACTTTTTTCTACGACACACCGAGTAAGGCTACGTCATGTGAAGGAAATGAAAATGAAAAAGGAAGGGGTTTCCCCCAAAATAAAAATACCAAACACATAAGGGATCTATGGATTTAGGATCAATATGTTCTTGGTTGCAATGTTTTGTAAAGAGCATGGAACTATTATCATTCCCCAAATACACATAGAACTGGAAGAATGACACAAAGAGAGAAAAAAAAAGGAAAAAAAGAATTTGTTTTGGGTCAACATCGAAGAGACATAGGATGTCTTAATGCTTTACATCATCCCAAAAAAGAAAACACAAAACAAAAATCCAAAAAGAGAAAGGTGATAGGTGAAATGAAAAATAAATCCTTGTGGGTCAACATGAAGGAGACATTTCGGTCTCAATTCCTTGTATCATCCCCAAAAGGAAAACACAAAAAAAAAGTGAAAAAGAAAATAGAAAGACCTTTTGGGTCAACATAGAAGAGACATCGAGAATCTCAAAGCTTTGCATCATTCCCAAAAGGAAATCACAAGAAAAGGAAAAGGAAAAGGAAAAGAAAAGGAAAAGGGGTTCCTTTTGGGTGAACATGGAAGAGACATAGGGCGTCTCAATGCTTTGTGTCATCCTAAAAAGGAAAACACAAGAAAAAGATTAAAGGAAAAAGTGAAAGCGATGTATGACATATAGAAGAATGAAGGTACAAATAGAGGAATGTCATAAAAAAAGAGAGAGAACATCAAATTTCAAGAAAATGATACACACATGCAAACATAAAAGAAAAAGAAAAAGATAAATGGAAAATACAATGCAAGTCAATCATCAAGTAGGTCATCAGCCTCCCAATCTCAATCAGTATAAGCAGAAGGTGAATAATATAGCTAGAGGACAATTAAAAATTCATTATTAGGACATGGCTAGCAACTTCTTGCCCCCACTGAGTGCAAGACAAGAATGAGCCAAGATAGGCGAGGGGAAAAGTCATGCAATAGTGAGAAGAGAATTTTCTACAACTAGTACATGATAAGGTGTGTAATGGTGGTCTATGGATTTATTGGATAACAATTATCACCATCAAAATGATACTTGCTTAGTATTTCTTTCAATTGGTGACACTCATCGCTTCTATGTCCAAGAACATAATGATATGCACAATGTTGAAAATTAGAATCTTTAGGAAAGATAACCAACCTATTCATAGATGGTAATAATATGAGTCCTTTGTTTAAAAGGATTTGCAATTTCCTTTCACATTAAGGTGGTGGATGGAAAGGAAACTTGAGTTTTTGTAACTTGTAAGGCCTCTTGTGTTTGCTAGGTTCACCCTTTTCTCAAATAGGAGGAGGAGGAGGACCCAAAATGATCCTATAATCCTTGTCATTGTTATCATGTAAGGGTTGTTCACGTGGAAGGAGGACATTCAGATCAGGAGGGGAATCAAAGATCACTGTGCCATCATCATGAAGTCTCCAATACTCTAAAGGAGGCTTGATATCATGAGGAGGATCTTGATATCCTAACCCATTTGTGTTTTCTTCTTTAGGATTTTGTTCTAAGAGTTGGTGAAAGCTATGTTTAGTTGTGGTGTCACAACCTTGTTTTCTTAGTATGGTAAAACCTTTGCCATAAGTTTCTTCAAGGTTGATTGGTGTGTTTGTAACATTGTTATCATAGAATGGTTGAGGGGTTGCTTGTTTAGAGTAACTAGGTCCACCTATTTGAGGGAACGTAGGTCCTTCATTTGTTTCAGGATGTAAGTAACCAAACATATCAGGAGGTAAGACTAGAGGAAGTTCTTATTGTTTCATGGATGGATAAAAGGATGCATTAGCTTCAATGTTATCAAGATATTCATTTAAAAAATTATTCATCCTGTCCAAATGCAGAGTTTGACATGTCAACTACAGATTTTAAGGACATCCAAAACTTATTAAAGAAAAAAGCCATGATGCAAATGAATGAAATCAAACTAAATGTAAGGAAAACAAAAAATATAGAAACTATGACATAATGCAATAACATAAAATATAAATGTAGAAAATGTTTAAAAAATGCTAGAAATTATAATGCAAAATATGCAAAAGGACTAAGTCACCCAGTGTGGTGAATTAGTCCCAATGATGATTTTTTAATGATTTTTCAAAAAAATTAAATGCAATTTGATGCATTTTATATGTTTAAATGTCAACATAGCTACAATATAAAAATGGAGAATTTTGTTGTTTTCCAATTAATTATGATGCAAAAATGCAAGCTATATGAGCTTTTCACTAATGCAATTTTTAAACCTTAGGATGAAAATTAAATAATGCAACACCTAATGCAATGTTGATGCAAGTTAAACCTAGGATGAAAATGCTCTTGAAATCAAAAAGAAAATGTTCAAAAGTCGGGTTCACCAAAATGTGGACACCGATTTTCGTATCCAAGGGTTCTCTGACTCTTCTAGGGTTTTTCACCTAAAAGGAGAGAAATGGATCGAAAATGCGTAATGTCTACACTCAAAGTCAATGCAAGGATGGCTGTAGTATGCCTAAATGCAATGTCTAAATGCAAAAAACTATAAAAGAAAGGTGATTATTAATGCTAAACCTAAGTAATGCAACTTGTTTGAAAACACAATGATGTATGCAAAAACACCTAAGAATGCAAATAAATGATAACAAAATTAAAAAGGGCTAGAGAGGTGCATCTAGAATCTAAAGTATGATGCAAAGAGGCTCTAGAATCATGCAAAATTGACTAGAAAAGATTACTAGGACACTTGTGCCAAGCTAGGCTACTTAGTCCAGTTTTGGAGAAAATCTACCACAATAGTAATCTGCCAAATGAGTATCCAAATATACAGAAACCACCTTTTAGGCCTAGTAGTGGGACTAATTCACTACATATGGTGACTTAGTCCACTTGGGAATGTTGGGAAATTCAAGACAAAATTCTATAACTTTCGGTTTGCACTTCCCTTCCTGACATGTGTCTAGTTCAGAAACTACAAAAAATGGTCTAAAAGATGTCTCCAAGCTTCACTTAGGGATATTTTGAATTTTATTACTTTGATGAATTGAAAAAACCTTTTTGACACCAAAGTCTTTGACAAATCTGCATACAAAACTTGCAAACAAACATGCAAAGAGGGGAAAAAAGGTTAAGGGTTAGAGTATAGGGGTTTTCCTTGGTCAAACCCCAATTTTGTAATCAAACCCTAGATAATGAAATGAATTGGAAAGTGAATGATGAATAAACAACATGCAATGTCACAAACTCATCAAACCCTTAATGTTGAAATTTGAATATATGCAAGGAAGTGCTCCAATGGATGACTTGATGATGCTTAGAGTGCTTGAATGCTTGATAATTTCTTGAATAATGAATTAGGATGCTTGGAAATGAATTAGGTGAATGGTCATTAAAATGAGAGGAAAACCCTTTATTTATACTTGGTTTTCCAATATTTCCCGAAACTAACATATCACAAGCCAATCTCAAGGGTAAGAGTATAAAATCTCACCAAAAAATTAAAATTATTTTGTTTTTGGTGCCCAATGGGACTAAGTCACCCAAGGTTGTGACTTGGTCCCACTAGGGAAATTTTACTGGATGCCAGAGATTAAAGTGTATTTAATATGGTTTAACAAGAATATTCTAAAAAATACACTTAAGTATGGCCGAAAATACCATTAAGGGGTCATTTAAGCATAAGAAAGGGTTGAATAAGTGATGATAAGTCTAGAAAAGTGTGAAAGTGGGTTATAACACTTCACAACACTTTTACAAGACAACCTAGAATTCTTAATGATTCTCAAGGGTCCAAGACTAATGTGAATGTGTTGACCAGATTACAACATTATATCTAGGAAAAATCAAGCCAAAGTCCATAAGAAAGACTCAAGTGAGCATAAAAATGTCCAACTATACATTTTTTGGTGACACACAAATGAAACTATCTTTCAATAGCCATTGACCAGACCCCCAAATATGCTCCTTTTGATAAGCCTAAATACCCAATTAAATAAAAATAAACCATATGAACATGAATAACTAAAGGTGGCAGGTGATGGAAACCAAAGTTCATGGAAAGGAAACTATATTTTAATAGCCATCGACCAAACCCCAAAATATGCTCCTTATTTTCAATAGAGGCAATTTATAGAATGGCATATCAACAACCAAAGGGATGTATAATGATTTCTCCATAAAGAAAAGGTTGGTAAGATATGAAACACACAAGAAATGCCCTCTTGCTTAAAGTAGAAGAAATGATTTTCATAGAAAAAATACATCCAAGCAAAAAACTTATGAAAGGTGAAGGAGATTCGATCATATTACATGAAATCCTTTGTCCCTTTGTCATTTATCTCTATAGCCTTCAAAAAATCTGGTGACGATGAGCAAGAGAGGATTGGGGCTCAAGACCTAGCGTTAGAGATGTGTAGCTTGTTAATAATTCCCTATCCACCAACATCTCTTGATAGAGACATATTATAGCCCTATTTACCTCCTCCCTAGTTGTCAATTTAACCAATACATATAGTCTAGAATGCAAATTCTCCTCATCTCTAAGAATGAAGACGTGAATCCCATGCCGAAGTTTTGGCATAGAGCTAGTAAATATTATTCATCCTTCAGCTAAGAAATATTTCACAAAATGATGGAGCATCTTCTGTCTATTTTCTCTACCTATAGAATATCAAGAGGCACTCGAGAAATTTTGACTTTATTTAAAATTTAAATTTATCAATATAAATTTTATTGTGTAATTGTTAAATAATTTTTATGTTTGAGTTATATATCTATTCAAGTAGTACAGTCATTAATAATTATAAATTTGACAATTTGAAAAAAACATTATTAAAAATATTTGTAATTAGTTACTAGGTTAAATTTCATATGGATTTTTTACCATAAATAATTCATGTCATGAAACATGTCTCAAGTCACTAAACTTTGCAAAAAATAAGTCTCAGATACTAGAAAATTATTACTATAAGTTATCTCATTATTACTACCAGTTGTTTGCTACTTCAATATTTAGACACAACCTATGATTCAACAATAAATATCAAATCTTCCAAAATAAAATATTTCAACAATAAAATATCAAATTAATACTAAAATATTTAAATTATTGGTTGGAACACATTAGCACCTCCCCCTGCAATATGCTAAATATTGTTAAATAGAGGTTGAAGCAAGGTCTTTATAGAGTTTTTTTAAAAGGTCTCTATCTTCTTCAAGAACTCAAATATCAACATCTCTATGCATTCTTCTCCTTATTATTCTCATTATTTCTCATAGAGAGACACATGTGAGGATTCTAGTGTTGATAATTTTTCTATTGTATTAATTTTGAGAACTACTATTTTTTATTTAAAAAGTAGGGTTTTTGAAAGGGCCATAATCTCTTTTACAAAGAGAAAGATATAATGATCAGCAACACAAAACAATATGAAACCAACAATGAACAACAACAAGATGAGACAAAACAACAACCAAACAAAACTACAATAGCTCTATCAAAAATAGAGAAAAAAACCAACCAACCAGCTCAAGGTGGTTTAAAAATTTATTCCAAATATTTCTACTAAATCATTATATAAGGGTTCTCCACAAATTTTTCATCCTTTTTTGTTAGGGATTAGAAATAGGATCACTCATTGGACCAACCAAGCTTGGAGTATCAACATAGGGGTTAGTTATATGACCATTAGAAGCTCCTAGTTCTGATGCTATTGAAAGGGAGTGGTATGATATTCCTCAACAACAAACATATTTTTATTTTCTTTCCAATCAAAGTTTGTTTCTTTTTCTTTAAGTAGTAAAGCAGGCATGACCTACTTTACCACAAGAATAAAAGATAACTAGAGAATTTTCATATTCAATTTGATGCACCCACCTACCAAATTTTGAAGATAAGGTTATATTTGAGTAAGGAGTATAAGATTATTCTCCCCTAACATAGAAAACCTAGAAAAAAAAATTCACTTCATAGATTTAGTGATCTTATCCATAGTACAAAAATTCCCATAAGAATTAGCCCTTGCAAACAAACCCAAATAGGAAACTTAAGAGTTGATGTTGTTTCCATTTCTATCTTGGTCCTGCTTCCGCTTCCACCAGAGTTGAGTTTCTTTTGGTGAAAATCAAAGGCATGATGTTAAAATATTTTTGGAACTAATGAGGGCATTTGTATTGCAGGATCATATTTTTTTTTTAATTTGAAGATGTCTCTCGAGGGAGTTTCACAAAAGGATATAAGTTCAGTGAAGTCTTGCTGACATGAGGGAGCCCTCACCAAAATATTCTGAGTTCGGCATAACCTCTTGCCAAAAGATGATGCTTTTGGTGTAGTGTCTCACCGACTCATAAAGGTCATGCCGAAACAAAGGAAATCAAGAATGGAGCTCGGTGAAGGATCATACCTTCGCCATAAAGTCTTGGTGACAACAGAGTTCAGCAAAAGGAAGCCTCGGTCGGTGTAAAGTCTCACTAACTGAAGGAAGTCTTAGCAATAAGGGCAGGCTCGTCGAGAGAAAAGTGAGCTCGATAAGATGTCTCACCGATGAGGTGAACTCTTGCTGAGATAAAGTGGTATTAGCAAAATGAAGTTGCTTCACCGAGAGTCTCCCCGACCATGGAAGGCCACACCGAAAGGAAGTGGGCTCGGTAAGAAGAAAGAAGTTCAGGGAAAGGTCTCTCGAAAACATTAGTCACACTGAAGCAAGAGGAGCCTGAGCCCAGAGGATAAGGAGGATATCAGGGAGACTCCCCTAGAAAACAAAAGCTTCACCATATGGTCTCGGTGACCCCGAGGTGTCTCGCTGATACAAAAGGAGCTTGTGGAGAGGAAAGACATGTGCCAAGAGGTCTTAGCGAATGAAGGAGTCTTGCCGATGGGTTTTGTGGACTCGGTATGACTTCTACTGCTCACCAAAATGTTGTGCTGACTGCCATATGTTGTGCCGATAACTATTAAGATGAAGTCGCATGAGGGGAGACACAATGGGTGTCTCATTGACATGCAATTCAAGGTGGACCACTTTTGACCACCTGACAAAGCTCACGTGGCATATGTCTGACCAACCAGAGGAAACCAAAAATGTGACTCATCGACCCCTTTGACCGATTGACTACTCCTACAAGGAAAGATCAACAGAAAGCGAGTAGGGTGGATTCATTCTGAGATCACTGAGGGATGAATCTATTCAAATAAAATGAAAAGATCTACAAGGAGGCCTAATGGAATTTCCAGAAGAAGTGGTCAATGGATAGAAAGGTCCAGAACATGAAGAAAATCCGAATGAAGAAAGGGAACTCTGACTCAGAGTGACAGCTGTGGCGACCACTGGCGAGAGGCAGATTAGTATTAATGATGATATTCTAAGAATTCAAGGTGACCCTAATAGATTTCGAAGATGGACACAAAGACATGATAGTTAATGTTGCAGCAGCAAAAGATCTACGGATCTTTCCCAAAAATCTTTCATCAGCATGGGCAATGTGGCTTCACATTGAATGCACAACCAACTTTCTTCAAAAGCTCTAAGAGTCGACTCTCCTACAGTCTGTAGATATTTTGTAAACCCTAATACAGGGGGACAACACATTCTTTTTGTTGCATTTTGTATATAAGGAATTCTTGCCTCTTTGTAAAGGTTAGAATGGCTAAAGTTAGAACCTCTAAAGTAGAATAGGAATAGAGGGGATAGAAGATGAGCCTGATTCTTTGTAGTAGGAGCTTCTTTTGTCTTCCTGAGTAGGAGTTAGATTCCAAATAGACTAATGTATCTTTCAGTTTTCTTAGAGTAAGTGGAAGCAACTCGAAATAACAAATTTTTTGTACACTAGTGATTGTGCCAGATTTGTAAATGTTGCTTATCTGTTTTATGGGCAGTAGAAGCAACTAGATTAAAATCTACTTCATGTTGTGTTCTAGAATGGTGTTTTTCTTGAATTAATCATTTGATCTGAGAATCTTTCAAGGAATGAAGTTTGATTTGATGTTTTGTTTAGATATTAACTTGCAATCTGTTATTGAAGTCTTCACTGTGAATGAATGAAACTGTGTGTTAGTCACAAGTTAAGTTTGTTATGCAGTTTTCATTAGGAATTCCTTGGGAGATGACAGGTTTGGTTAATTTAGATGAAGTATCATTCTTTTATGTTCCAAAGCCTTAATATATCTTTTTATGTTTCTTTAAGAACCCCGGTTAGAGTAGATTTAAATTCATGTTTAACTCTAGAACAGTCCAAAAGCTCAACACCAGTAGGCCCCTTGAACATTACTATCACATTGACCACTGAGGGACATCAGCACAGTTGAGAACCAACTACAAAGACCTTGGGAGCTAAGATATCCATGTGATCATCTTTCTCTTTTAGGAGAAACAGAGTAGCAATATTTTGTTTGCATGTTGTTGTGCCAAAAGGGACGTCAACAGAGACTAGCGCTAGAAGGAGGGTGACTTGAGTAGTTTTTGATCATTGTGAGTTTGATTGTGTCAGGTCTTGGAAAACCCAGCTCTAATGGGTAGCCCTTTTTATAGAACGGGATTTTTCCATGGAATCCCCGATCATCAGTATGATAGGCTTCCATTATTTTTCCCTAACAATGGACAAAATGCTTTTGAACATGTCAAAACTTGTAGGCATATACTTACTTTTCTCCAAGTTCAACATCAGGATATGATCTGCCAGTTATTTGTCCAAACACTTCAAGGTACAGCCAGGAAATGGTATGATAATCTACCACCAAAATCTATTTATTCATGGATAGAACTAGAAATTTTATTCTTAGATCAGTTTGATCCTCATGCATTACACCCATTACATGAATTTGCAACTACAAAAAGGATACCATTAGAGAAAATTCATCAATTTAATCACAAATTTTTGTTCATGTATCAAAGGGTTCAATCTTTGGATTTGGTTGTGAATGATTATATACTAATAGAACATTATTATTGGGGTTTAAACCCCTCATTTGCAACCAAAGTCAGAGGTTGTGGTAAGGATACATCTTTGCATGATGCATTGAGAAAATCTCTCTTATTGGCACAATTTAGATGCGATATTAGAAATTCAGAGAACCAAACTCAGGGTTATAACCCTCTTGTGCTTGCAAATTGCCATCATCTGTAGCCTTATGCCATCCATGCCCAGATGCAATCATTCTCACCAAGCAGCTATGACCTCCCTAAGGTTCCAGGCACCACATTTTCCGACACCCTACATCAGGTCAATCACACACAAGACCACTGGGAGAACTCATTCCTACAAAATCCAATCCCAGAGTTAGGTACTTCACTTGTCAATGAAGTTATAACCATATCATCTCTTTTCAGTCACATTCCAAAGCATAGTCCATTACATTACAATGAAGTTGTGGATGAAACATTTGATGAGCAAGCATATAATTTTGATGACTTGTTTGGTAAAAGGTATGAAATGGATATAAATGTAGAGCATAATGCAAATCTCAAGATGGAATCTAGCTTTGTTGAGAATGCTGGTACTAGTGGTGGCTTTGAAGGAGATGAGGTAAACTCCTCTGATCAAGATGAGAATCAAGGTGATGAGGGATGGACAAATGAACATGGCTCATGTTGGCTAGATATCCCACATGCACAAAATTGAATAAGGGAGAAATTAGAAGAGCTGGGAGATCTAAAACTGTAAGAACTTGTTGGGCCAAGTGGATGTAGGATACATCGAACAAAGAAACACTCTCAGATGGATTGCCATGTCTTCTTGGGAAGGATGGAATTGTACTTCAAGCAGTTGATCTCTATTGAAGGAATACTTGTGGAGGATCCTTGGAGTACGTATCCCGTTGATATGGAAGATGAAACAGTTAGCATACATGGAAATGGTGATCAGTCCATCCAAAATGATGAGAGTGACTATGTGGAAAGGTTTAATTCTTCCTCACCTTTTGGTGATCTTGATCCTTGCATGGAGATGAATTCAACAACTGATGAAACTCCTCTACCTAGTGAGCACTTGATAGAAGTGGAGAATGGATTCACCGATGCATTCATAGATTATTCCATGATGGTGAATGAGGAAGAAACACACCTTGGTGGGTTAATGCAAGAGGATGACTCTACTGATTTAAGTAGTGGGCGGATTGAAGCAAATAGCACACTCCAAGATGAGATTGCCAATGAATCTGGTGGTTAGAAACAAGGACTCAAATGCCCAAATGAAATCTTAAGGGAAGAAATTCAAGAAGACATGCAGATCAGTCAAGTGTTCCCTGAGGAAGTTCATGATAGAGTACATTTGGATAAAGCAGAGGAATTCCAAGAAAGAAACCAAGAGGTTATCTCAGATGTTGAATCTCTTCAACATAATGAAGAGAATGAGACAAGGGAATATTTTCTTGATTTTGTTTCTGATTGCTCAAATGTGTTGTTGGAAGAAGGTCCTTGCTTAGTATCCACTAATAAATCTGTTCTTAACAATGATGAATTTGATGCTAAGTGGCATGTTCTTGTTGATGATGTGCAGGAATTTGAATTGAGAAAGTGTTTTCCTGGCTCTGACCCCGTGCGTTCAAGTGAGTTTCAAGGAAGTCCTTGTTCACCATGTGCCATTATCCCTGACATTAATGGTGATAAGCTAGAGGTAGATTCTCAAACCCTTGGGGATGACATGTTTCAAGAGAATGTTGAAAGGGAGGATTCATCTCAAGAAATTCAAAATTTTTTTGGCTCCATGCCTGAGATGAATACAAAGATGCTGGTGAGTGAATACCTTGACTGCAAGATGAACCTTGATCTAGTGGTGTTCCATGAGCTGAGACCTCATGAAGAGGAGATCATACGACACAAGCCTGCATTGGTAACTGGAAATCTTTCGAATCAGGTGGTGTCCTTTCATTATCCCCTGTGTTTTAATAATTTCTAGTTTGATTATGACATTGTGGATAGTAAAACATGTTTGTGGGTAAATCATGACAAAACTGAGAACCCACAACTGATAATATTTCAAGCTTTATGCCCTCAGAATGAACTTATTGCCTATAAACTCTATATCTATGAGTATAAAGATAAATTTGCTAGGTTTAGAACTGTGCCTAGTAGGTTAAGATTGTTGCACAAAATGAAAAATTAGTCAAGTCAATGTACAATTTTTTATAGTTTTTTGTTTGTAAATCTTAGCTTTTGAGTTAGTTTAGGATTAGGATAGGTTAATGTTAGTTTTTTTTTGGTTTAATTAGTTTTATTTTGTTCTATTGTTTTCCTTTTCCTGTTCTTGTTGTCTTTGTTTGTAGATAGTTTGTTTCTCTATTTGTAAATATTCTGTCTATTTGTAAATAATTTGTTGTTTGTTTGCTCTTCCCTTCGTTTCCTTCGTTTCCTTTGTTCTTTTTTTTTTTTTGTTTGTTCTGTTCTTTGGGGGTTGATATGTTCTTTCCATCTAAAGCTATGGGTTGTTATCTGAAGCATACTTTTGTCACTAGGAGAGAAGTAGTTTAGATATTTTCAAGTTTTTTGATCGGATGATTTTTTCCTCAATTCGTTGTTTCATGCTTGTTGTCAATAAAAGTTGTGGAAAGTTTTGAAAAGAAGGTACCAAGTAAGAAATCCTTCATCGACTCCCCTGAATCTATCACAAATCATTAAAATCATCTCCTCTTATAGTAGTGTATTTGTCCTAGGATGACAGTGTTGTAAGATTTGATTTAAAAAAAATGACTTCCAAGTGCTGTTATGAGGTCCATGGTAGTTTTCAACCCAGCACAGATGCAAACATCTGACATATTGAAAAGAAAAAGAGAATTAAATGAAATATCTGAAACTTCAAAAGAAAAAAGAAAAAGAGGATTCAATATGAATGGGTGATTCTAGTATCTCTACCGGGGCTATGGACGTCTGACTAGCAGTAGAGCAATGTTGTGAGAGAACTAGAGGTATCTCCGTTGGGGCTATAAACACCTGACTGGCAGTGGAGCAATGCCCAGGATATCATTGCACGAAGGAAATCAACTCCTGTAGTTCAAATCTTGCACATTATTATTCAAAAGATGAAGAAACTTTATGAAAGGATGATGCACAATCAAGCACACACATTGATTCAGAGGTAGCCATTGATTGACTTACATTTGAGATTCTAGCTCCCCCTTGTTTGTTATAACTGACCCAACTGGAGTTGTGATGTTCATGAACCAGGAGTTCTGGGTAGCGAAATCCTTCAGATTCTTGAAAATGGTTAAACCATTTTCCTAGCCGAGTCACCATTTTTTTATGCCTTGCATAACCACCCCATTTTGATTTGGAACAAAATCGGTCCCCCCTCTTCTTTTTTCCCTTTGGCCTTTGGTTTTCTGCCTTAGGAATTTTTTTTTCTTTTAAAAGTTTTGTCAGAAGTGGAACCGGGACCAATACTGGACTTGAAATTCCTTCTGAGGTTCTGGTCTTGTTCCGTCCCCAGTTCCAATTCTGATGATTCTTTGTCTTCGTCTTTTCTTCTTTCTTGGAGTCGGATCTGGGTCTGAATCAAAATGTTAAACTTTCTTTAGAGTTTCTCATTTGGGTTCCATCCTGGTGCCGACTCCACCTTTCCATTTCTCTCTCTACATTGTTGGGTTCTTCCCTTCGCGTTTTGGTTTGTTCCGGCAGACCCAGAACCAGAACTGGAACCGAACCCTGAAACATTCATAAGATTCAAGTTCGTGTTCTGTTCCGGTCCTGGTTCTGCATTCTGTCATTCTTTGGCTTTTTGTTTCTTTTGTTCGGTTGTGGGGTGTTGTTTGTCCTTTCCCATTTTCCTTTTTACTCTTTTAGTTGTCTCCTTGTGTGTTTGTCGGAGGCAGGATCAGGATGGATTCAGAAACTAAAACTTTGAATAAGTTTCAGTCTCTGATTTAGTTCCCCCCCCCGCCCCCGTTGTGTTTCACTTAGGATCTATTTTGGTTCTAACCATGCTAGCATTTTTTTCCCTGCATTTTTGTTTCCTTTGCAGATGCAGAGCCGAGTTGGGAGCTAAGCTTGGAAATATTGATAATTTACATGGTTAATTCCCATCCCGACTTTGGTCCTGGTTCTGATTTCTATTTTGGTTCTACCCCCACCGGTTTTGAATGGGGATGTTGTTTCAGTTCCCATCCCAGTTCCACCTGTTTCATTTCTTTGATGTTGTTTCTATTTCTATCTTGGTCCCGCTTCCGATTCCGCTGGAGTTGAGTTTCTTTTGGTTAAATCAAAGGCATGATGTTAACGTATTTTTTGAACTAATGAGGGCATTTGTATTGCAGGATCAAGGTTTTTTCTTATTCGAAGATGTCTCTCGAGGGAGTTTCGCAAAAGGATCTAAGTTCAGGGAAGTCTTCCCAACATGAGGGAGCCCTCACCAAAAGATTCTGAGTGCGGCATAACCTCTCGCCAAAAGATGATGCTTTCGGTGTAGTGTCTCACCGACTCATAAAGGTCATGCTAAAATAAAGGAAATCAACAATGGAGCTCGGCGAAGGATCATAGCTTTGCCATAAGGTCTTGGCAACAGCAGAGTTCGGTGAAAGGAAGCCTCAATTGGTGTAAAGTATCACCGATCGAAGGAAGTCTCAGCGACAAGGGCAGGCTCGCCGTGAGAAAAGTGAGCTCGGCAAGATGTCTCACCGACGGGGTGAACTCTTGCCGAGATAAAGTGGTATCAGCAAAACAATGTGGCTTCGCCAAGAGTCTCCCCGACCATGGAAGGTCACACCAAAAGGAAGTGTGCTCGGTAAGAAGAAAGAAGTTTAGGGAAAGGTCTCCTCGAAACATTAGTCACACCGAAGCAAGAGGAGCCCAAGCTTGGAGGATAAGTAGGATATCGGGGAGACTCCCAAAGAAAACAAAAGCTTCACCATATGGTCTTGGCAACCCTGAGGTGTCTCACCGATACAAAAGGAGCTTGCGGAGAGGAAAGACATGTGCCAAGAGGTCTTAGCAAAATGAAGGAGTCTTGCCGATGGGTTTTACGGACTCGATATGACTTCTACTACTCAACGAAACGTCGTGCCGACTACCATATGTTTTGTCGATAACTGTTGTAGACCCTAAATCTGCATTTTGCTCAAAAACAAACAAACATGAGTTTTGTTAAATCAAGCAAATCAAATATAGAATCCATATGAAATATTGAATCATGCTTCATAATGCAATCCAAACAACAAAATATCAACTAAACTAAGTGAAAGCACAAAGAAGCAAGAATCCAACTCTATCTCATATTGGATTGGTGTCACATGTGCTAGTGACCCTTTCCCAATCCTTGATTGATAAGCTAAGATGATGAAATGCTATGAAGATGGTGGAGTGATGATGAACAAGATCAAATCTCAAATGAAGAGAGTAACCTTGCATAAAATTGTGAAGGATTTTCTTGAGGATGAAGCACCTATTTAAGGATTTTCAAAATGCTAAGTGTTGAAGAGGGACCAATGTGGGATCAAAAACAAGCCAATGAATTGAGGACACTTGTCATCATGTGAGTGGTCAATGGTTGTGCAAGATTTGGGAAGAGTGCCCATGAGAGGGAAATTTTGAATTCAAATTTGCAATAAATTTTGAGAGGGGGACAAGAAAAAAGAGCAATAAATGCCATGTTTGACTTGTTATGTTGAGGGAAAATGAGGTTTTAATAAATCAATAAAATTGATTTATTGTGCAAGTGGCTAGATCTAGAGAATGCAAGTGGGTGATTATTTAATCAGGGTTAGATTAAATAGATCATGATTATGCTGATTTAATGCTGATTAGGTGAGTTGACCTTTAGGATTTAAATTTTTGATTTATTTAAATCAGAAAAGGATGAAATATGATTTAGGATTTGATTTAAATGAAGTCCTGATTTATTTAATTAAGTGGATGATGCAAGATGAAGGTTGAATGATAATGTTTATTTGATAAATGAATGGATGAAAATGCACTTGATTAATTGATGGATGGTCCTAATGCGACATCTAATTTGGTGAATCCCACGTCGAATGCATAATGTGAATTATTGCATGTCTACATTTGCCCCTCTTTGGAAGTAAATGTAGCATTGCGTTGATTCAAGAATAACTTCTGCGATGAAATTTAAAAATTTCATATGATTTTTGGATGCTTGTGGAAGAAATTACAACTGGTACATTGCCCCTCGAGAGATCGAGCGAAAAGATTCAATTTGAGAGTCGATCTTGCGATAAAGAGGTTCAAAATGGATGGTTATGGATGATGATGCAAATGAGATGATTTCAAGATGCTTAGAATAACAAATCTATATTATTCTAAGCAACTTAAATGATGATATGATATGAGATGGATGAGATTGATGTTGTGATTATGCAATGGATGATTTATGAGATGCTTAGACTAACAGATCTATATTATGATGATGATTATACAATGCATGTGAATGATCGATGTTTCCTATGATGTATGATATTAATGATATGTGGTATGCTGACGGTTTTCTAGATGCAGAATGGATGCATGATGGATGCATTGGTGATGATGATGCTAACGGTTTGTGGATGCATGATGGATGCATGATGGACTATTCATGATGCAATGTTAGCATGGAAATGAGATGATGACAAGAGGATCCAACAAGTCCATGATTGGTCGAGACTTTATTAGAGATGATGATGATGATAGATGATGATGATGATGAGAAATGATGATGATAGATGGATGATTTGCTTATCAAGGATTGGGATTTTCAAAGGGTCACTTACTTTATTTTTTGATAACACGCCTAAGCACGATGCATCAAGGTATAAAGGACCATGATGGCGTTGTACTTAGTGTGATGGACTTTGACTTGACAAATAGATAGGAGTATTCTTGTTCACACCTGACATACGGAAACTCTGCTAGGATGCACTTTAGAAATCTCAAACATCTCAGACCAAAACACGGAAAGGTATAACCAATCAATGCAATAGTCAACAAGGTATCTGAAACATCCTCCATACATATCTAACAAAGCAAGTATTCACCAAGTTATTTTACAAGAACGTCCAACAAGCACAACAGACAAAAGATAATGATCGTTGCCCCATTCCTATCTCTCTAAATCCTTACGTTCGGATATCAACCGAGAGGTCCTTGGTAGTGCAATAAGATAAGTCAAAAGACAAAGATAAAGCACATAAACAAGTTGATGTTCTTCAATGCCGCTAACCATAAGGGAATGTGTTTTTAAGGATAAGGACCGAAACTATTTCCAAAAGATAATGCCCATTGTAGGAAGGATACATCCTAGGACATGTTAGTGGATGGTGGCACGTCATTTTGTTTATCCAAAGTGCTCTTTCTGATAAATAATGCCCCTTGTAGGGGGGATTCATCCTAGGACATGATGTTATCGGATGATTGATAT
>VDFB02281492.1:454485571-454531652 GCA_007258455.2 Sequoia sempervirens | reverse complement strand
TTTTCTTGACTTTGCTAGGATGTCGTCAACATAGTCTTCGACTATTTTGTGAATCATATCATGAAATATCAGTGTCATGGCCCTTTGATAGGTTGCTCCTGCATTTTTGAGGCCGAATGGCATCATGTTCCAGCAGTAGGTCCCCGACGGACAAGTGAAAGCCGTCTTGTGTTGATCTTCTTTTGCTATCATAATTTGGTTGTATCCTGAAAATCCGTCCATAAGTGATAGCATCTCATGCCCTGCTGTCATGTCTACTATCATGTCGATGTTAGGGAGCAGGAAATCATCCTTGGGACATGCTTTGTTTAAATCTGAAATAAATGCCGATTCAATGGCTCCCATCGGGTTTTGAAAGCAGTACCAAGTTTGTACCCATTACATAATCAATTGGTGAGGATAAATCACATCTAACAATTTGTAGACTCCATTTTAGTAACAAAACAATTTGAGGATACATTTTACTTGAAACTTTGTCACGACAGGTTTTGCATCTGGGATACAACTTGCTAGGTGGTGGACAGTGTTGAATCAAGTCTGGCATATACGCATAACTCCATGCAAAGTTTATTTGTCTTTCCTTTAGGAATGCTGCTAGGAGTTCTTGCTCTTCTGATAATAGTGATTCCACATAGAATGTTATGTGCGGGGTCTCCTCTGTTCCTAGGTTGACTGGGTTGCATTTTTCGGCCAAGACTGCTGACTTCTCTTGATGAATAGCTCTTAGGGGAAGATTGAATCCTTCATCCTCAGGCGCCTCAGAGAGGGTTTCACCATTGGATACGTCCTTTATTTTTACTATTTTTCTTAGCCGAGGAAAGTGCCGCGGTGTGGTTTCTCAAGGACTTGGATATGATTCTTAGTTTCTCACTTTTGCAACTGAAAGATTCAATCGTTTCCCCTTAGTAGGCATGTGTGTCCAATTCCATTATGAATCCTGCCTTGTGATCTCCATCTGGAATGTTATCCCTCAACCCCATGAATTCTGAGAGTGCTTCATCATTTTCGAATGTATCGAGAACTGGTGGTCCTCGTTGGTCATAGTCGATCAGTTGGGGGTAGACTAAGCGGATCTCATGATTTTGCATATTTGGTTCAAAGGATATGGTACTAATCATGCAAAGGGTGGTATCTTCGAATAACCTAGGTAGGTTGGATAAGGTATCTTCGTCATCGCTACTAATATAGGTCTCAGTGATAAAATTATGTGTGTCCCTACCTGTGACTATTGGTGAGTGTAGTTGCACTATTACTGGCTGAGGAGAAACATTAGCAGCTCTAATCGGAGGACTTCGGCCACGTATGGTTATTCTCGGAGTGGCACATCCAAGACCAAGATTTGTTATGGGTCGCGTCTCCGGCATGATAGGTATTATGAGGCCGTTGTCATTTTGTCCCAATCTCTGGTTTCGGTCATAGCCCATTGCAAGCATCATGTGTAGGCCTCTGCTTCTTTCATCCATTGGTAATTCAGGTGTCGGTCTTTCATCTCGATACAACATGTTTGATGGATCTGCTTCAATTACCTCATGGCCAAGGTCTCCCCACCTTGTGAATTCAGGATAATTTTGAGGATAGGTTTGTGATAAGGGAGCTTGATTTTCTTGTGGGCATCCTCGTGATCTTGGAGATTGTGGTAACTCTCCTATCACAAAAGCATTGTTAGGAAGCCTATAACTTCCACAATCGTCCTCTTGGATGATGAGCTTGATATCAGATATGGTGGGAATGGCGGGTGTCTCTGTCGCAGAAGTGGATGTGAGAGTGGTGGGATCGATGTATGATGTGGATGGACCTTCATCATTTTTCAGCACTTGGGGGATTTTGTAATATTTGGCTTCAAGATTCTTGCAGTATGAAAATGGCTCAGGATCTCCATGGATGGTAACCTCTTGTCCATTATGTGTGAATTTTACACATTGGTGGAAGGTTGATGCTACGGCTTTCATTGCATGGATCCATGGGCGTCCCAGGAGAATGTTGTATGGTAAGTCGAGGTCCAGGACCTGACAGGTGGTTTCCATAAGTGTTGGCCCTACTTGGATAGGGAGCTTAATTGTGCCCTATGACACTCTTTCTTGGTCATCATATGCTCTATTGTGATGCCCTTCCCTTTATCAATGGAATCTTCTGATATCTTTAACTGCTTGATGAGACTAAAAGAACATATGTTCAAACCTGCACCTCCATCCACCAAGACCCTTTTGATTTTTCTTTTGTTCACAATGACCTCCAAGTGAAGTGCATGATTGTGAGATGGTTGGGCGGGAAAGTCTTGGTCAGAAAATGTGAGGAGATTAGGTGTTATGATGTTTCTGACCATAGCTTGGAATTGTTCCGCATCAAGATCTACGGGGACGGTGGATGAGTCTAATGCTTCTTCGAGGATCTTTTTATGGGCTGATGACATTTTTAACAACTCCATGATGGAGATGTGTGCTGGCATTCTCTTGAGCTGGTCTACAACATTGTAGCTATACAGAATGGCTCTTGATGTAGGGACTCTATTGGGTTGGGATGACCCTGCAATGGTGACTTTTCCGCCTCTTGTGGTGACTCCACAGTCTTCGGCATGGGCGCCTTTGATCGTGATGACCATGCATTTTTCATTGAGGTTGGCAACAACTATTTCATATATATGATTTACACTGCCTTTTCCTTTATCCTTGTTATTCCCTTTGTTGCCATGATTTGGCATCGGATTCGTGTAGATTTTAAGATCCTGATTCCCAGTAGGCGTTTCCACATTTATGATTCTTTTGTCGATGAGATCTTGAATGATGTTCTTGAGTCTCATACAGTTATTTGTGGTGTGGCCTTTGATTTTGTGGAATTCACACAATTGATTCTCATTGTACCAAGGAGGTTTGACATCGGGTTCTTGGTAATTCTCAAATGTAGGAGCTTGAATAAGTTTTTCGTCGATTAGCTTTTTCATGATGTCCTCAAGTGGTTCCCCCAAAGTAGTGTATTTTCGTTTGGGGTATGTTTTGCGTTGAGGTGGTCCTCTTTGGTCGTTGACGTTATTGATGGTGGGATTATTGTTAGGTTGATATGTTGTGTGATGAGTGTTTTGGCGTTGTGGTTGAATTTGCGGTGCGGGTGTATTTTGGCGTGGACCACTAATGACCACCTTGGCATCGACGACGCCATCATTAGTGATGTTCTTGTTTCTCGCCCATGTACGAGGTTTATCATTGTAATTTGAGGGTGGGCGATTGTTTTGTGATTCGTGATATGATGTTGATTTGATGGGTTGGGTTGCAAGGGCTCTTTCGATGCTAAGCGCTTTGGAGATTAGTTGATCATAGGTGGTGATTCCCTGAACCTTGAGGTGGAATGACAAGCGGCTTTCAAGGTTGGTAATGATTGTGTAGACTTGTTGTTCTTCTGGCATGGTCCATTTGCTCCGATTGGCCTTGGATCGCCATCGTTGAAGAAATGAAGCGAAAGTTTCATTCTTTCCTTGTTTAGAGCGTAGAGTTCTTCGAGACTAACATCCATTGTAATGTTACATGCATAGTTTCTAATGAATGCATCTCTAATTTCTTGAATGTCCTAATGCCTGAAGGTAAGCGAGAGAACCATTCTATAGCATTTCCTGCTAAGCTCCTAGGGAATAGCCGCATCAGATAAGTATTGTCATATGCAACCTCCATACAATGAACCTGGAATTCCCTGATGTGATCTTCAGGGTTTCCCGTCCCTCGATATTTGTCAAATTTAGGGATCTCAAATCCCTTAGGGAATGGTTTCATGTCTAGGCTCCTATCAAATGGATAGGGACACAAGTTGCCTTGCGTTTTGGTTGTTCGCCGTGATTGAAGATCAAGTACTTGTTGCGAGAGCAACTTGAATTGTGTCGTCATATCATTCTGAGGATCAGGGGGTGGGATGAATGTGTTTTGGGGTGTTGCAATCATGGTTTGGATGGATGGATTGGTTTGTGCATTGTTCAATGGTATCGGTATGTTGTGGCGGGCGAAGTAGGCTTCTACTTGCTTCTAGATGAACAATGCTTGTTGTTGCTCTTGTTGTTGTTGCGCTAGGATTTTTGCTTGTTGTTGTACTTGTTGATGTTCTAACAACGCTTGTTGTTGTGCTTGTTCTTGCGCTTGTTGCTGTTCTAACAACGCTTGTTGTTCTGCTTGTTCTTGTTCCCATAACGCTTGTTGTTGGGCTGCCAATTCTGTTGCTTCTTGTTGTTCTTGATATTGTTTTAATGCTTGTTGGTACGCTTGCCATTGCACTGCTTGTGCAAGAAGTTGTGCTTGTGCTTGTGCTTGTTGTGCTTGCGCTTGAGCTTGTGCTTGGGCTTGCACTTGAGCGATTTTTTGTTGCAATAAAAGTTGTGCTTGAGCGACTCTTTGTGCTTGCAATGCTTGTGCGGTTTGGGCGGCTTTTTGTTGTTGTTGTTGCAATAAAGCTTGGGCTTGTTGTGTTTTTTGCACTTGTAATGCGGCTTGTGCGGTTTTGGCAGCTTGCGCAGCTTGAGAGGCCTGTTGCATGGCTTTTTGTTTTTGCACTTGTTGATAGCCTCTTTGGAAAGCAGCTTGCAATGTTGCGTCAAATTGGTTTGATGTGGTGAATGTTGGTGGTGGTGGGGGTGGTGGTGGATTTGGAATGGCATTTGTGGTGGTGGTGAATGATGATGTTGTATTGATTATTTGGTTGGTGGATGGTGTTGTCGTGTTGATTGCGTGATTGGTGGATGGCGTTGTTGATGTGGTAAGTGGCATCATTGATTTGATTGGCCCTTGAGAGACCATGTTTTGCAATGTTGTGGGGGTGTTTGATGATGTTGCCATTGCTTGCATGTTTGTTGTTTGTTGTTGTGATGTCAACAATAAGTTTTGAGCGTTTGGAAAAATGTTTTGATTCATGGTTGGGACAGCGGTTTGATTGATGCTTGGTAGGGGAGGTAACCCCAAGCCAAGGAGTGATGTGGATGATAATGGTAGTGGCGGGAGAGGTGGAAATGTAAGGGGGGTGAATCCCTGAGAGAGTGTTGTGGTGTTGAAAATGCCCCTTGTTCCGAATATGTCTCCCTCCTCTTGTGAATTTGTGAGAAGAGGTGTTTGTGGTGCTCCATGAAATGATGTTGATGATAGGTCATAATGTGAATTGAGAGGAACATTTTGGTGTAATGAATTTTGGAGGGTGTTTTGTTCCATTGTGGTGTTTACGTCCAAGTTTTGGTTATTCACAAGGGGATGTGATTGAAGTTCATTGAGAAATGTGCTTCCCTTGTTGACATTTGGTTGGGTTGGAGCAAATGATGTCGTAATTTTTGGAATGTTTTGCGTGATGTTTTGGGATGGAGGTGTAGATGAAATGGGGATGGTGGATGAGATTGGTGGAAAAGATGTCTCTACTATAGTGGTCACATCAAAATCAGAAGGCAACTTGGCCCTTATTTTGCTAGTTCAAGCATGTACAATGAAGGGTTGAGTCTCATCATGATGTTGATGATTCTATGTTATCTAGATTTTGGAGCATTTCAGTTATTTCTTCGCGAGACATTCCAAAGGTGAGGTCTTCCCCTTGATTTTCTTCTTGTGGGTTTTGTGATGATGAGGGGACCAATGGATTGCTTGATTCTGCAAGATTCATTTCTGCATTTGTTTGGCTAAGGTCACTTGAAGCGGGAGTTTCTTTGTGGGCTTCCATACTCTTCTTGTATTGAGATCTCGTTTGAACCATAAAACAAGGATCAATCTTCGAGAATATGGGAGATGAATCTCTTGATTCCTTGGATTAATCTCTATTTTATGTCCCAAAGTGAAAGTTTTAGGGTGCCTTTTAGGATCAAATGTGATGATAATGTGATGGTGATGTTTAAAGATAGATGTTATGGATGTTTTGACTTTTGATAGATCTTGAATGAAATACCAGGCTTTTGGATTTTTGAGTGGTTTGATTTTTGGATTTTGAGATTTTGTCCTTGATCTTGATTTTGGAGTTTGATTTTGATTTTAAACAAAATAGAACCCTAAGATGTTTGATAATGATCTAAGGGATGGTTGTGTTCAAAGGATGATGTTTTGGATATGTGTGAGGAGAAGGATACATCTACCCACACCTACCCAAATAGGATGATTGTTTTACTAAGTATATGGAGAAGGATTCATCTACATACACTAAGCTAGACAAGATGATTTGGATGACTTGGACTAAAGATATGCAAAAGGATGCATTCACACATTCCTAGCCAAAGGTGTTTTGATAAATGTTTTCAAGGACTTGATCTCAATGAGTTTGAATGATTGCTTGATTTTGTCATAAAGCCTAGCATTTCAAGGATGATTTCAAGGTTTTTATCAAAAGATGATTTGTGAGGTGATGTTTTGATGTTTTGAAAGATGGATGAAAGAGGTTTGATTTGTTTTGATCCCTAGATGAACCTAAAAAGACCACTTTGTTTTCCTAGACCTAGGTATTGAAGAGCATGCATATGATTCCTAAAGACCTTTGTTAACCAAGGAATGATTTGAACATTTTGGATTTCCAATCAATGATTTTTGCTTTTGGGATTTGGAGTCTTCAACACACATGAAAGTTCATTTTGCTTAGTCTTTGCTTAATGGATTTATTTTACCAAAAACACTCTCTTTGATTAAAGTTTCAAACTAAGATGTACCAATGTCTTAATTTCTTTAAACCCCACAAGATATTTTATGTGGAAATTCAACGAACTTAAGGCAAGGGTTTTCCTATTGTTTACTCAAGAAGACAAATTGAGGTATAATCAATGCTTAGGAACCTCTACGGCGTGAATCCTAAAGGCTAACATATGGATTGAGTCAATGATATTTGTCTTCAAGAGGGTTTGAAATTTTGAGAATCATGTTGAATGTTTGTTTTGCAAAATGTTTTTGAATACACACTGTGTTTTCAAACAAAGAATAATTACAAGCCCTATGGATGTGTAAGACAATATTTGTTGGATTCCCACTTGGACAAGTTAGCTACGCTTATCCCTAGCCGGATGGTTAGATGCTTGACTCCACTTGGCTCCCCTCCACGGCTCATTAACGTCAATCGGGCGACCAAGCATCAACACCCATGAAACTCCCATGGCATGCTTTCCATCTCTACTAGAAGACCGTGGAAGTGTGGGCTGGCCGGCGGCCAGTTGCACCAACAAAAGATTAAGGATTTTGGAAAATTCAGCACATGGGTTCTAGTAAGGACTTTCCGTTCGTGGAATTGACCCATACTAAGAGTCCCCTTTCGGATCCATCTTGTCGGAGCCAACCGCATGATTATGGCGTTTAACCAAAACCCTCATTTATATTCGGTTGGAAATACTCTTGGCTTTAGAGTGTTACCTGGTTGAGTCGCCGCTTGGGTGAGTACTTTTTCCCCAAAGGCGTGCCCTCTAAGATAAACAAAAGCGAGCAAAGACACAATCAGAATTTTCGATCGATCTTTGATGGCACAAAGAAAGAGAATTCCTACTCACACTTCGCACAAGATGTTCAATTTTTTAAGCCCAAATTGAAGTGTTTCAAAGCAATAAAATGTATTTTGAGTGTTTCTCTTGCACCCTAGATCGCATGAAGCGCAAGGGGAGAGGATACGCACTCAAAAGAAAAAATCACACAAATCAAGCACTTGTTCATTTTATAACCTTCAAAGCAATTGTGAGTTCGTTTTAAGCACCAAATGAAATATGAAGATTGCTTGTTTAATTTGTAGCCCAAAACGAAATCTAGTAGGTTTGTCCTAAGATTCATTTTAAGCCCCTTGCAATGAAAATTAAATTGTTCATTTTAGACCCAAATGAAAATTAGTGTTCTAAAATGAAAGGATAAACAACTTCGTGAAGTAGTGTTGACCAAACACTTAAAGTGTTGAAAAACACATTGTGTTTTCAAAAAAAGAAAATCATCCTCCTTTCGTCTTCGTTTGCTAGCCTCCTCCTTGTTGATTTTTCACTTTCGCTTTTCCTTCTTGCCTTCGTTGTTCGTTTGTACCTTTCACTTGCCTTTTTTTGCTTTTGTACCTTTTCTTTTCGCTTTTCCTATAAGACAAAAACAAACAATAAAAAAGAAGACAAATCAGATGAGGATCAAGTTTATTTGATTCATTTATTTTAAACATTAACTTCTAAAAATAAAATGAGTAACGATTTTGGATATTTAGATCCAAAGCAATAAAATGCATTTTGAGTGTTTCTCTTGCACCCTAGATCGCACGAAGCGCAAGGGGAGAGGATACACACTCAAAATCACACAATTTAGACATTTGTTCGTTTTAGCCTCAAAGCAATGATGAATTCATTTTAAAACACCAAGATGAAGTGTGAGAGTTGTTTTTGTTCAATTTTTAGAACCCAAATTGAAGCTAGTAAGTGTCTAATGTCATTTTTAAACCTTTGCAATGAAAAATTGAAGTGTTCATTTTAAGAGACCAAAAAGAGATGAGTTGATTTAAAACAAAAAATTAAAGCATGAAATGGAGCATTTAAAAATGCTATGTGAATTTTAAGCTCCAATGCACAATTTTTCTTCAACTCCAATCTCGCTCCTTTCCAACGCTTCATTCAAATGTCAACCTTAACCTTTTTCCTACAAACATTACAAATAAGATTTATGCATGTATTGTAAAAAGTATACATAAGACATGTCAATCTTAATATACTAGCATCTGTATTCAAAAATTATAATGCATGTGTCAGCGAATGCAACAACATCATTTAATTCCTATATGCATTAACAAGATCCATGTGTTAACAAACTGTATGTGTTAACTAGCTTGTTTGTGTTAATAAACTGTCTGTGTTAACACACTGTCTGCGTTAACCAATTTTCTGTGTTAACAAACTATTTGCGTTAACAAGCATATATGTGTTAACAAATATCTTGTGTTAACGAATATCATGTGTTAATGCAGCATTGTATGTGTTAACGAAAATCGGTGTGTTAATGAGACTGTGCTAACAAACTGTGTGTTAACAAGACTATGTTAACGAACTGTGTGTTAACGAGTCTGCGTTAACGAACAGCGTGTTAACGAAATTACATGTTAATGAGACTGTGTTAACAAACTGTATGTTAATGAGACTGCGTTAACGAACAGTGTGTTAACGAAACCGCATGTTGACAGGACTGTGTTAACGAACGTATATGTGTTAACAAAACAAACTGTTGTGCTAACAAACTGCCCTCCTTCTAGCGCCAATATGTAGACCCTAAATCTGCATTTTACTCAAAAACAAACAAACATGAGTTTTGTTAAATCAAGCAAATCAAATATAGAATCCATATGAAATATTGAATCATGCTTCATAATGCAATCCAAACAACAAAATATCAACTAAACTAAGTGAAAGCACAAAGAAGCAAGAATATAACTCTATCTCATATTGGATTGGTGTCACATGTGCTAGTGACCCTTTCCCAATCCTTGATTGATAAGCTAAGATGATGAAATGCTATGAAGATTGTGGAGTGATGATGAACAAGATCAAATCTCAAATGAAGAGAGTAACCTTGCATAAAATTGTGAAGGATTTTCTTGAGGATGAAGCACCTATTTAAGGATTTTCAAAATGCTAAGTGTTGAAGAGGGACCAATGTGGGATCAAAAACAAGCCAATGAATTGAGGGCACTTGTCATCATGTGAGTGGTCAATGGTTGTGCAAGATTTGGGAAGAGTGCCCAGGAGAGGGAAATTTTGAATTCAAATTTGCAATAAATTTTGAGATGGGGACAAGAAAAAAGAGCAATAAATGCCATGTTTGACTTGTCATGTTGAGGGAAAATGAGGTTTTAATAAATCAATAAAATTGATTTATTGTGCAAGTGGCTAGATCTAGAGAATACAAGTGGGTGAGTATTTAATCAGGGTTAGATTAAATAGATCATGATTATGCTGATTTAATGCTGATTAGGTGAGTTGACCTTTAGGATTTAAATTTTTGATTTATTTAAATCAGAAAAGGATGAAATATGATTTAGGATTTGATTTAAATGAAGTCCTGATTTATTTAATTAAGTGGATGATGCAAGATGAAGGTTGAATGATAATTTTTATTTGATAAATGAATGAATGAAAATGCACTTGATTAATTGATGGATGGTCCTAATGCGACATCTAATTTGACTGAATCCGATCGAATGCATAATGTGAATTTTGCATGTCTACAACTGTTAAGAGGAAGTCGCATCGGGGAGACATAATGGGTGTCTCACCGATGTGAAATTCAAGGTGGACCACTTTTGACTACCTGACAAAGCTCGCGTGGCGTATGTCTAACCAACCAGAGGAAACCAAAAAAGTGACTCATCGGCCCCTTTGACCGATTGACTACTCCTACAAGGAAAGATCAACAGAAAGTGGGCATGCTAGATTCATTATGAGATCACTGAGGGATGAATCTGTTTGGATAAAATGAAAAGATCTACAGGGAGGCCTGATGGCGTTTCCAGAAGAAGTGGTCAATGGATAGAAAGGTCCAGAACATGAGGAAAAGCCGAATGAAGAAAGGGAACTCTGACTCAAAGGGACAACTGTGGCGACCACTAGCGAGAGGTAGATTAGTATTAATGATGATATTCTTAGCATTCAAGGCGACCCCAACAGAGTTTGAAGATGGACACGAAGACATGAGAGTTAATGTTGCAGCAACAAAAGATCTACGGATCTTTCCCAAAAATCTTTCATCAGCATGGGCAATGTAGCTTCACATTGAATGCACAACCAACTTTCTTCAAAAGATCTAAGAGCTGACTCTCCTGCAGTCTGCAGATATTTTGTAAACCCTAATACAGGGGGACAACACAATCTTTTTGTTGCATTTTGTATATAAGGCATTCTTGCCTTTTTGTAAAGGTTAGAAAGGCTAAAGTTAGAACCGCTAGAGTATAGGAATAGAGGGGATAGAAGCTGAGCCTGATTATTTGTAATAAGAGCTTCTTTTTTCTTCCTGAGTAGGAGTTAGATTCCAAATAGACTAATGTATCTTTCAATTTTCTTAGAGTAAGTGTAAGCAATTTGAAATCACATATTTTATATACACTGGTGATTGTGCCAAATTTGTAAATGTTGCTTATCTATTTTATGGGCAGTAGAAGCAACCAGATTAAAATATACTTCATGTTGTGTTCCAGAATGGTGTTTGTCTTGAATTAATCATTTTATCTGAGAAGCTTTCAAGGAATGAAGTTTGATTTGATGTTTTGTTAAGATAGTAACTTGCAATCTGTTATTGAAGTCTGCACTGTGAATGAATGAAACTGTGTGTTAGTCACAAGTTAAGTTTGTTCTACAGTTTTAGTTAGGAATTCCTTGGGAGATGACAAGTCTGGTTAATTCAAATGAAGTATCATTCTTTTATGTTCCAAAGCCCTGGTCTATCTTTTTATGTTTCTTTAAGAACACCGGTTAGAGTAGATTTAAATTCATGTTTAACTCCAGAACAGTCCAAAAGCTCAACACCAGCAGGCCCCTTGAACATTACTGTCACATTGACCACTGAGGGACATCAGCACAGTTGAGAACCAACTACAAAGACCTTGGGAGCTAAGATATCCATGTGATCGTCTTTCTCTTTTAGGAGAAACAGAGTCAAAAAATTCAGAATTAGACAACTTGATGTAAAAATTTGAATAAGTTATCTATATTATTTCAAAAATATGTAAGAATAGAATCTTTAGAAAATTGAATGTAGTTTCTAAACTACTAGGTTTTAAATCTATTTGGTGAAAATTTGAAATTTCAATGTAGTAGTACTTCAATTTTAGGGAAAAAATACAGTGTGTGTCTGTCTGACCACCCTAACCACAATAAAAAGATAATATTTTTTTATAAGATTTTAGATATAAGTAGAGGACTTGTGTCCCAATTGGATGCATATTTTTTTGTAATTTTTTTCCAAGTAAATAATTAATTATGAATTTATTACAACTTTTAAAAAATATAAAAGCTTGTATGTCTGACAACCTTAACTTGGTCAAAACTTCATGAAATTCAATGTTATTTTTTTTAATCCTATAGTATGCGAAGCATAGAATGTGACACATGTTTTAAATTCAAAAAATGTGATATCGTTTGAAAGCTATATATGTTTTTCAATCAGCCTATCAATCAGGACTTTAGTCGTAATTCAAATAGAAAATGAATAATAATTATTTATTAAATTCAAAGTAAAGCATAATTTATATTGGTGGAAAGATGATAATCTCCTTTAAAAACCCTTTTTATTTCATCAATTTTGGGTTAAAAAAAATTGTCAGCCACATACCCTACACATACCCATCATATCGCCACTTTTTGGTCCATCATAATCTTGCACATACCCATATGCGGATATATGTGTGACCTATATTAGGTCTATTCCAACATGATAAACCATGCTACACATTTTGATTTATTGGTTGGAAAGAATCTACGGATTCTTGAAGCCGACAATTGGTGTTTTTTGTAAACATGGTATGTGCAGGATCATGAAGGGCCAAAAAGTGGCAATATGATGGGTATGTGTAGGGTATGTGGCTTATGACTTTTTTTTACCCAAAATTGATGAAACAAAAAAGGTTTTTAAAGGAGATTATCAATTTTCCACCAATATAATCTATTTTTTTACTTTGAATCTAATAAAAAAATATATTTATTTTCTATTTGAATTACGACTAAAGTCCTAATTGATAGGTTGATTGAAAAAAAATCTATAGCTTTCAAATGGTATCACATTTTTTGAATTTGAAACATGTGTCACAATATATGCTATGAATACTATAAGATTAAAAAAAATGAATTTCATGAAGTTTTGACAAAGTTAAGGTGGTCAGACATACAAGTTTTTATATTTTTAAAAGTTGTAAAAACAAAATCATAATTAATTATTTACTTGGAAACAAATTACAAAAATATGCATCACATCGGGACATGAGTCCTCTACTTATACCTAAAATATTATAAAAACATATTATCATTTTATTATGGTTAGGGTTGGTTAGACAGACACCCACTTCTTATTTTTTCCTTGAAATTTAAGTACTACTGCATTGAAATTTCAAATTTTTACCAAATAGATTTTTTTTTCTTTTTTAAATAAACCTAATATTTTAGAAACTACATTTAGTTTGCTACATATTCTATTCTTACATAATTTTTAAATAATATAGATAACTTATTGAATTTTTTACGTCAAGTTACCTAACTCTAATTTTTATGAATTTTTCGCCACTTAAGGGTCTATTTTTCCATGATGATCCTACACATACCCAACAAGGAAATGAATCTCATTTGGTCGACCTAATTGATGCTTGCAGATGGATCAAGTATATATATATTGAATAGTTTTTTTAAGTCTAAACATAGAAGATAGTGGCGTGGATGTGAATGTGAAGAAGAGAAAATATGATGAACTATGCTATGTCAGTTTACTAAGTATCATTGGAACTGTATCAACACTTGTTAGGTGCACTTTGTTCAGTTCATTCTGGCTATGAAGCCAATTTTTTTTGTAATCTTTTTTCGGTAGTGAGCCTCCTTATGTAAGTAGTGAGATTTTGTATCCGGACAGTGAGTCCTATTCAAAGTAGTGAGCCCTTGTAGTGAGCCATATATATTTGGTTTTGCTATCACTTTATATTGTGAGTTAATCCTCACCGTGGTATTTCCCTCATTGGGTTTTCCGTGTAAAATATGGTGTTCTTTGTGTTTATTTTTATTTTTGTTATCTACATTTCATGTTCATACTTAATAACACAATAGTGTGGTTGTGAAGTTAATAAGTGTTGAAGTATTTGGTTTAATTTGGTGACAACTAATTCACCCCCCCTTTCAGTTGTCCTACACCTTTTAACAATAAACTCCCAACCAAGGAGCTTTTGTGTACATCCAAATAAAAAAAAAAAAAAGAGTTGGGAATATCATTTTGAGCTTGTCCACCATCCATAGTAGTAAAGGAACTTCCATAAATTACCACACAAGCAAGATCAATTAGTTGGTTAGACCCACCACCAACCTCAATAGCATGAAGCTCCTTTCATGCAACCATGGGGGAGGAAGATAAAATAGTATTACTGGTACTCAAAACCTTAGCCCTATAGGCCAACACATCAATCAAAATCTTTGCAACTACAAGGGTCAAAGGGGAAATAAGGACTTCATAAGAAGGAGCACCCTCCTCAGGAAAAATAGGGAAGGAATCCCTTTTTGAGACTAGAAAATAGAGAATTTCCTTTATATTTTGCTATAGAACCTATTGTAGTGTAGAAAAATGTATCCCTTTACATTTTCAAACTTTTTTGGTCCCTCCCTACTAAAATTGGGCTTCTTTATGCCTTATTTGGCCCTATTTTGCAACCACAAGCTTTATTTAATGCATCTTTCTAAGCATAATCCCAACACATCAAAAAACCACTCATAATTTAATGATTTTGGATTGTATGGTCCAAATCTAGTGATTTGGGACTCATATGCCACCTTGGGAATATGGGTGCCACCTATGTTTCGAGGCCTAGATCTAAACTTAGCATAAAACTAAAAATTTCTTGAAATTTTTGTCCCAAGCATAGCCTACTAGGACTCATACACTCCAATAGGAATATGAGTCCCACTTACCTTGGACCTATTTTAAATTCAATTTCTTGGTGGGATTTTATTCTCCTAGATCCTATGTCAGCTTGTAGTGTTGCAATTTCAAGAAATTTGGCATAAACAAGTATAAATACAAGGTTATTTCACATATTTTCTCCTAGAAATTTTCATGATCAAGTGTGATCTAAACATTCAAGAGTTGATTATCTAAGTTCTTTGGAGAATTATTCAAGAATCAAGCATCATGTCAGAGTTATCATGCATCATGTTTGTTTTTGAGATAACATTTGTGATGTAGGTTTTTATTATTCAAGCAACCATTCAAGTCAAGATCCATAACATTTAATCAAGATTCAAGATCCAAATTCATGCTAGGCATTAATTACAAGATTGCAGCAATTACTTATAAGATTTCAGCCTTTTTTTCAAGGGTTTGGTGAGTTGCAAGATAACATATTGTTCATTCATTGTTCCTTCATTCTATTTGATTTCATTTCAAGGTTTGATTACCAAAACGGAGTTTGACCAAGGAAAACCCCTATCCACTAACAAAAAAACATTTTCCCCTCTCTTTGATGTGTGATTTGCATATCTAGGTTGAAGTCCATTAAAGAGAAAGATTGGAGAAAAGCTTTCAAGTTGTCAAAGTTGTCATCTATATTGCAAGATCACAAAAACTCATCTATAGGTTTAAATTCAATGTTTTAGACTCAAAGATTTGATAGGAGAGAAGCTACAAGAAAACACTAGAGGATATTAAAGTTTCAAATCAACCCTAATAATCAGACTAAATTGCCACTTTTGGCATATGAGTCCCAATATACCAGATTTCAGGAATTTTCTATAGATCCTAGTTTAGTGATTCTAGATTTAGATTTTTGTACATTTTACTTGTTGTTGAGCTCCTCGAAGACTCTAGATAGGCTTCTAGAAGGATATCAAGAATAATCTTATCCTCATAAAAAAATTGTTGGAAATCAAGGTATAGCTTGCAACAATATGAAATTAAATATGCGGTTGCAAATCTAAAATCATGTTTACAAGATTACCATAGAATGACTAAGTGACTGACAATTGCAACAATGAAAGAAGAAATTGCAATACCACAAGTGACACAAGATATATGTGGGGAAAACCTTGTGGAAAAAAACTCCACATCCAAAGAGATCCAATGTTTGTGGAACCTCTAAAAATGGGTTTATTGTTTTTTGGTATGGAAAATGTGGTCTATGTGGTGAAGGTTCCACCTAAGGATAATCCTCGAGATTTCAATGCAAATAATATTGAAATATAACAATAGGATTGACCTAGGGATGAAATATTACAAAAAGGATTTCACCACCAAGTGTAAACTTGGAAAAGACAATATGCTGGAAGACACAATGTGATATGCAAAATGACCTAAAAATGCAAGTAAAATGTAACAAAAAATTGTAAAACTGGAAATGTGCTCCTAGGAAACTAAAGAAGGTAGAATGGAGGTCTGGAATATTGAAAAATCCACTATTGATGCTTATTGGGACTCATACACTAAGTTGGCTGAATTAGTTTAGTTTCGGGTAAACTATTCCAAAATAGGTTTCAAATAAATGGGTACTCAGATATGCAAAAATCCTTGATAGATAGGTACATTGGGACTCATTCACCAATAGTGGTGAATTAGTCCATTTCTAGATTTCTAGAAATTCAAAGATGGATTTTGTAGCTCTTAGTCTGCTTTTCCACTCTTGATTCAGATCCAGGTTTGAAACTACAAAATTCAATTTGTAGACCTTCTTTGTGCTTCTCCAAGTCTTGCTTGCAATTTTGAAAACTTGTTGACAACTTTTTTGTGCCATAGAAAAATCCCCCATTGTCATTTTCATGGCATTTTAGGTCTTGTTTCATGTTGTTGGAACTATTTTCCTTTGATTTTATATTTCCAAATGGCTTGAACAGGCTTATTTAGGTACTAAAACTCAAAAAATGACATCTTGTGAAGGTGTTGTGAAGTGTTGTAAGACATTTCTACATTCTTCTAGAATCTATTAATTATAATTCACCTAAAAATCATCCTTTTATTCATCAACAAGTCCTATTTTGAAGTGTTGTAAAGTCTTGTAACAAGCTTTCACGCTTTTCTAGGCACATCTTCACTATTTATCCCTTTTCCATGCTTTATTTGGCCCATTTATGCTCTCATATGCTTAATTAAGTATATTTGAGTATTATCCCGACAAACAACACTAAATAGAACATATTTCCTGACACACATTTTTAGGTCGTAGGTGGGACCCACTCGCCATGGGTGGAAAATGAGTTCCCCTTGGTCCCAAATTCAAAATATTTTAAATTTCCTTTTGGGATTTTATTCAAAAACACTTCATGTCTGCCTATGATGAGGTATGAACAAGTAACTAAGGAACAAGTGTGTATAAATAAGTTATTTTCACCTCATTTCAAGTCCCACTCATCAAGTTCAATCATCCACCTATTTACTCAAGCACTGAAGCATTTTACAACATCTTTTCAAGCACAATTCAAGCACTTTGAAGCAGCCATTGACATTACTTCATACTTGCATCATCAAGGGTTTGGTAAGTTATTAGAAATTTCATGTCGTTAGTTTATCATTCATTTGCATTTCATTATTTTATTAAAGGTTTGATTACCAAAAGTGGGGTTTGACCAAGGAAAACCCCTATTCACTAACCTTAAACCATTTTCCCCCTATTGCATGTTTTTTTGTAGACAAGTTAGGTATGCATACTTGACAAGATGTTTGGTATTGAAGATTGGTTTACAGGTTAACTATGGGATTCATGTCAACTCAAGTCTATTTCAAACTTGGAAATTATTTTTTGTCAGTTTTCTATAGAATTGACTTCGACAACTTGACAAGTAGTGATTTCAAGATTTGGTGTTGCAGAGTTGTCTCCTAATTTTTCTAAAATTTGGGAGAGGAATAATTCGCCACCTGTGGTGAATGATTCCCACCTTAGGATTGAAAATATGAATTTTTTCATATTCTCAATCCTGACAGACATAAACTTGCTTCTAATAATTTTTCACCAGGAGGAGGACTAATTTTCCACCCTGGGCGAATGAGTCCCACTGTGAACAACCAATGATTTCAACCAACATCCAAAAAATTCTAGATTCATCATACCTCACCTAGGTGCACTCAAATTCATCCCTTTTTTTCTATTATGCATAATTTCTTCATTTAGTTCATTGTTGCATTACACAATGTGTTTTCAAATATAGCTTTAATTTCACTTTTTCATTTGTTTTCATTCATTTAAATCAGTCAATTTCATTTAGTTAGCTTCATTTAGGTTAGACAACATCACACATAACATTATTTGAATGAACCATTAGAATTTTGCTCCTATCTCTCTCTTTTTAGGTGAAAAACCCTAGAAGAGCAAGAGGGTTCCATAGGAGCCAAAAATCAATGGTTCATTTTGGTGAACTCTACTTTTGAGCACTTTGCATTTTTTATTTCATATTTTAATTTTGCATCACCATTAAATTAGTACATTTTTTTTTTTTCATTCTAGGACTTTTTTAACTTGCATTAGTGAAAACTTCATTTAGATTTCATTTTTGCATTGCATCTCAATGAAAAAACTAAAAAATATACATTCTATATCTTTGAATGCAATCTGTAGAGCAATAAAATAATCTTAAAAATTCTGAAAAAACACATAAACACATCATACTGGAACTCATTCACCACCTAGGGCGAATCAGTCCCTATGCACTTGTTAAACAATAATTTTAGCATTTTTCTGCCATTTGTCTGCATTTTTTGTTTTCTGTAGTTAAATCTCAGTTACAGTTAGTATCATTTTTTTTATTTGCATTTATAACTCTTAGATTATTTTACATTTTCATTCACCCCTCCTTTGTGGTACTTGCATGAGTGTTTGGTGCCCTGTTGATAATACTTTAGTGAGAAGAAGTTATAGACTCATGGCCTCTCACAATAGCACTTTCTTGTGGATCTTGGGATCTCATGAGCTCCTACTCCTAGTATGGAATATGGTGCATTAGTCCTTGAAAATACCACTTCTTTTCCTTCACCTTTCCATCCAATGAATGTTGACAACCAAAACAATTCCATCCTGGAAGGAAAGGTTATTAATATTCATGGGTATTTTGCACATTTACAACAAGACTTGTCGCTTGAAAAATTTCCACCATTACCATACCCACCATTGACGATCTTCATCATTTGATTTAAAGTGATGATGGCTTGCAAGTGATGAATAATATTTCTGAGATTTACAATAAACATACCTCTTCTAATGCTCAATCCGCAACCATTCCTGTAAGCCAAGGAGTACCTCAAGTTCCACCCCCTTCAACCATAGCTTCCATACCAACTTATACCAATCCTGATGTCCATACAACAATGCATCAGGTTAATTATGTGACTACTTCTTTCTCGATTTGCACTAGCATTCCTACTCCTCTTGTGGCATCGCAAGTCCCTTCCACCACCTTCACACCCCATAGTATTCCTTTCAGTTCCCCTCACATCACCTATACTCCATCACCATTTTCCCTTCCACCTCAACCCACATACTCCAATCCCCTTCTTACACAACTCCTTAACACCATTTCATCCATGCAACATCAACTTTCCACCATTAGTCAAGGTCAATCTGCTCCACCAACATATCATGTATGTAGTAGCCCTTTATCATTATAAATCTTACGTACCCTAATGCCACAAGGGATAGAAATGCCTCGGTTTGAGAAATATGGAGGAATTTAAGGAGACCATTTCAACCATGTTAATTCTCATACATCTTTGTGTAGTGACTTCATCCTTGATGATAAATTGTTAGGAAAACTATTTCCAAGCACCTTGAAAGACACTTCCTTAGAATGGTTTTCCAACTTTCCTAATCATTCCATCCATTCATTCAATGAATTGGTAGATGCTTTCATTAGTCACTTTTAATTTCACATGAAACCTAAAAATACAATGGTTGACCTCATGAAATGTAGAAAAAACACAAATGAAAAAGAAATGGATTTTATCTCATGATACCAATCCGTGTATGCTCAATTTGATGTCAAGATTCTTGACGCACATCTACAAAAAAAAATTATCGAAAACATGCACACACATCTTCAGGATAAATTAACAATGATGAAATTACCTTCATTTATGCATTTATGCACAACCTTGTGTGAATACCATAACTCAGTTTCAAGTCGTGATTCAAAATCTAATTCTAACCAAGCTGAAAAACCCAAGCATAGCAATCAAAACCAAAATAACACACAAAATTTCTGCAAACCAAAGAAAGGATTTTTATAGTTTAATGTGCCTTGTCAACCTCAACCACAGCCAACCCAACCCATTCCAAATCAAGTGGAGACTATTAAAGCAACGATGCCTTATAACTATGGGGACCTGAAGAGACAGTTTACTCCCCTACTCGATACCCTTCATAACACACAATGAATGAATTAATTCAACAACACCTACTCCCTTTGCCACCTATCTGACTGCTTGATCCAAACCACCCATTACCACCCACATTCAAACCTAATGCTTATTGTCATTTTCATCACCAAAATGGACATGACACTGAATATTGCAAGTGTCAAAAACATTTAGTTCAAGACCTTATTAATTCAGGCCATCTATCCATTATGGGTGTTAATGATCAAGGAAATAATTTTGTTGTACCCCCTAACCAAAATTTGCAAATTTTCACTAATCCCACGCCTAAACATACTACCTCATTTGTCAAGGCTAGCGAACCTTCAACCACTCATGTAATGACTATTGATACAAATAATGAACAACATGATACACATCCCCCTATTACTACAGAAAGTCCTATGGATGAGCTAGTAGCTATGATAGACATTATCCTTCATAAGGTCCAAACCACTAAGTCTCTTGATATAACTTTTTCTACTAAAGACATACTACAAAAAGCTTCCTAATGGTCCTCTAAGTTACATAGCTAGCAGAATCTATGATAATCCCACTAATGGGATATTAATAGATCCCACTTGTGGTGAGAATGTGATCACATAGGATTTTATAGTATTACATGAGCTATATCAAGATGAATATAATAAACCAACTACATGGATTAAGACACATACTAGTTTTGCATGCCCTATGATCAAATCAATCATGCTACCCTTATAGATAGGACCTAGAAATTTGGAGGTATCATTTTCATTTATTCCACAATCTGACCAATTTTGTTTGTGGCTAGGACACCCTTGGCTTCGCTCAATGAAAGTGGTCTCATCAGTTGTTCGCAAGTGTTTCAAGTTTTTGCATGACAATGAGAGTCACCATACACCATAGTGGCTTTAATCCTTTATCTTCCAAAGGTAATTTTTCATTAGAAACATTTTGGCCTACACCTATGGAACCCATCACCCCTTGAAAGGAATTGTTTTTCATAGCTTATCAAAAGTTTAAAGCCAAAAGGATAGTCAAATTGTCTCTTTAGAACTCATCCCCATCCACTTCCACACCTCCTATCATCGATGAAACCCTGCTTCAACTTGAGTCTAACATTGAGCAAACCATACAACCTCCTGAACAACCACCCCTAGATACTTCCCTGCCATCATTTAAATGACTAGGGGAAAATGAAACCACTCCTATCATGCCTCCTCACCTTAAACAAGTGTATAAATCCAAAGAGAAAGTGGTTGATCCATCCTTGTTGGTTTCTTTTGTTCTTCCCTCTTTGGAAGCAAAAGAACCTATGATGACTGAATCCACTCTTACACCTCAACAAATCCAAAACATAATTAAATAGAACCATGGTGCTAGGGAATGAAGCCATCGTCATTGTCTCCTTACTCGTCAATCTCTCATAGATGAAGATAAATAAAACTATTTTTTTTTTCAATCAGCCTATCAATCAGGACTTTAGTTGTAATTTAAATAGAAAATGAATAATAATTATTTATTAAACTCAAAGTAAAGCATAATTTATATTGGTGGAAATTTGAGAATCTCCTTTAAAAACCCTTTCTTTTCATCAATTTTGGTAAAAGTCATCAGCCACATACCCTGCACATACCCATCATATTGCTACTTGTTGGCCCATCATGATCCTGCACATACCCATATGTCATACATTATCTTTTTCACTTTTTTTTGGTATTCTCCTTTTGGGGATGACACAAAGTGTAGAGACACCCTATGTCTCTTCCATGTTGACTCGTGCAAGGTCTTTGTATTTTTCTCTTTTTGTTTTGTATTCTCCTTTTGGGGATGATGCAAGACATTGAGATTGAAATGTCTCCTTCATGTTGACCCAAAATATTTTTCATTTTCTTTCACCTTTACATTTCCTTTCTTTTTTCTTGTGTTTTCCTTTTACAGATGATGCAAAGCGTTGAGACCGCAATTTCTCTTCTATGTTGACCCAAAACAAACTCTCTTTTTCTTTTGTTTTTCACTCTCTTTGTGTCATTCTTCCATTTCTATGTGCTTTGGGGAATGATGACAGTTTCAAGTTCTTTCATAAAAACATTGCAGCAATGAACATACTGACCCCAAATCCATAGATACCTTATGTGTTTGGTGTGCATTCTTTTCTAGGGGCAACTTCCTTTCTTTTTTTTCTTTTTTCCTTGACATGATGTAGCCTAACTTCGAAACATATGACTTGGAATAGGGATTTCTAGGTTGGATCTCATGTATTGTTTTCTTTTTTTGCATTTTCTTTCCTTCTCTACTTTAAATTAATTTCTCACTGAACGATGTGTAGCAATTCCTTTAAAGTGGGGGGCATACATTACCATTAATTCATTTGCATTCTTTGTTCCTAATGTAGCCTTGTTGTTTTCATAATGTGTTTGTCACTTTGTGGATGACATTAGGTGTGATGTCCTCCATAAGTATGATCTTTCTAAGCATATTACATTCCTCTTGGTGGCCTGATGCTACACACTACATCCCCTAAGTTGTGAATATACTATTCTTTGATTTTTTCTCTCTTGGAGACATTAGACACAATGTTCCCTAAGTGATTGACCTTGCATGAACTGAACAAGACTCCTTTGAACATCCTTTACATTTTACACATTTGTACATTTTTACAATTTTACCTTTTCCCACCTTGCATAACGCAACTTGCATGCCTGTGGTACCTTTCTTTTTATTCATAGCATTTTTCTTTGTGGTGCCTTGTTAAAGTTATCAATGGGTATAAATTTGATATGGTTGAGAGGGAAGCCCACCTAGTAGCATGGATTTTTCCCATAGCCACTTTTGTGTTTGTGAGTGTACACCAACTAGTGTATGTATCTTACCTTTTGGGATTTCTCACCCCACGGATAGCCAGAAGTTTCATGGCCCAAGAGTGAGTACATTTGGGCCTTCTCACCTGGTAGAACATCATGTGTTCTATCACCCCAAAGTGAGTACACATTCTCTTTTTCAAATAATAATCCTAGATCTATTCCACAACTAGTTGGATTAACAATCAAAGCTTCATTCGATTCATCTCAACACTTGTGTGTTCCTTTGTTCTTATGTTTAGCTTTCCATGGGATCTTCATCCTAGGGGCTTGATCATCCCTCTTGATTTTTGTTATTCCATCTTTCTAGCGTAAGTGCATTTGAACCCTCTTCTCGATGTTCATGCCTTCTTTAGTGTGAGTTTTAAGCAGGTTCATCCTCTTACTAAAGTGGGGGCTAAATGTGCCATAGAAAAATGTCCCATTGTCATTTTCATGGCATTTGAGGTCTTGTTTCCTGGTGTTGGAACTATTTTTATTTGATTTTATGTTGCAACATGACTTGAACATGCTTATCTGGGTACCAAAATTCAAAGAACAACATCTTGTGAAGGTGTTCTAAAGTGTTGTAAGACATTTTTTTATTCTTCTAAACTCTATCAATTATAATTCACCTAACAAAAATATTTTTAGCCATCAAAAAGTTCTATTTTGAAGTGTTGTAAACTCTTGCAACAAGCTTTCACACTTTTCTAGGCACATCTTCACTATTTATCCCCTTTTCATGCTTTATCTGGCCCCTTTATGCTCTCATATCCTTAATTAAGTGTATTTTTTAGTATTATCCTAATAAACAACATTAAATACAACATATTTCCTAACACACATTTTTAGGTTGTAGGTGGGACCCATTCGCCATGGGTGGTGGATGAGTCCCCCTTGGCCCCAAATTCAAAATATTTTAAATTTCACAAGGCACAAGTGTGTATAAATAAGTGATTTTCACCTCATTTCAACCCCCACTCATTAAGTTCAATCATCCACCTAGTTACTTAAGCACTCAAGGATTTTACAACATCTTCTAAGGAACTATTTAAGCACTTTGAAGTAGCCATTGACATTACTTCACACTTGCATCATCAAGGGTTTGATAAGTTAATAGCAATTGAATTTTGTTAGTTTATCATTCCTTTGCATTTCATTATTTTATTAAAGGTTTGAATAACCTTGAGCTCTCTATCTTGATGATGGATCACAGAGTGTGATCCGAAACGTTGATCCAAAAAAGCTTACACACAATCTAATCCAGAAATAACCTCTTTGATATTCTTATGGATTGTGGAAATCTAATAACATTGAAAGGTTTGATTACCAAAAGTGGAGTTTGACTAAGGAAAACCCCTGTTCACTAACCTTAAACCATTTATCCCCTATTGCATGTTTGTTTGTAGACCTAGGTATGCAGATTTGACAAGTGTTTTGGTGTTGAATACTGGTTTACAAGTCAACTCAAGTCTATTTCAAGCTTGGAGAAGGTTTTCTATCTATTTTCTACAAAATTGACTTAAGAAACCTGACAAGCAGTGATTTCAAGATCTGGTGTTGTAGAGTTGTCTCCTGATTTTTCAAATATTTGGGAGATGACTGATTCACCACCTATGGTGAATGAGTTCCACCTTAGGACTGAAAATATGAATTTTGTTAGATTTTGGATCCCAACAGATAGAAACTTGCTTTCGACAAATTTTCACCAAGAGGACTAATTCGCCACCCTGGGCGAATGACTCCCACTGTGAAAAATTAGTGATTTCAACCAACATCCAAAAAATTATAGATTAATCATACTTCACCCAAGTGAACTTAGATTCATCCCTTTTCTTTCTATTTTGCATAATTTCTTCATTTAGTTCATTGTTGCATTAACACAATGTGTTTTCAAACATAGCTTAGATTTCACTTTTGCATTCGTTTTCAATCATTTAAATTAGTTAGTTGCAATTAGTTAACTTCGTTTATGTTAGAAAATATCACACATAACGTTATTTGAATGAACCATTAGCATTTTTTCTCCTATCTCTCTCCTTTTAGGTGAAAAACCCTAGAAGAGCAAGATTTGTCCATAGGAGCCAAAAATCAGTAATTCATTTTCCAATCTTGCTCCTTGATAAATCTTAAATCTAGACATGCAAATCACATGGAAAGAGAGGGGAAAATTTTGTGGGATTATTGAATAGGGGTTTTCCTTGGTCAAACCCCTTGTTGGTAATTAAACCCTTGAAATGAAATTAAATAGAATAATGAATAATGAATGAACAAATAATGATGTTGCAACTCACCAAACCCTTGTAATAAAGTGTTACAAACATGTAAATGATGGTTCCAATGGATGAGGACTTGGAATCTTTCTTTATGTTGATGCAATGAATGCTTGAATCACACAATCCTACACCACAATTGTTAGCTCTAAAACAACATGATGCAAACAATCTTTGACATGATGAAAGACACTTGAGGAATGCTCTTGATTGTTTGACAATCTTCCCTTGAAATTCCTTGAATGCTCTTATGAATGCTCAAATTTTCTTGTGAAATATATGCATGAATGCTTGAATGATTGATTAGGTAGGATGAAATGAGAGAAAGAACCTTGTATTTATACTCAATTATGCAATAATTCTTGAAATTACAACACTTCAAGCCAACCTTAGATCTTGGAGAATAAAACCTGCTAGAAATTTAAATTGAATTTGAATTTTGAGTTAAGGGGGACTCATTTTCCACCTCGGGCGAATGGGTCCCACCTAAGTGAACTCATTCACCCATAATGGCGAATGAGTCCCACCTTAGGAATTTAAGGTGGGTTTTAGGATTTTGATACTTTAAATGATATTTGTCAGGAATATTCTCAAAAATACACATAAATAAGGCATATTGATGCAAAAAGGGGCCAAATAAAGCATAAGAAATCTTAATTATTAATGAAAAACCTAGGAAAGTGTGAAAGTGTGTTACAACACTTTACAACAGTTTGAAATAAGGCTTGGTAAATGATGAAAAGAGATTATTTTATTGAAAAGGCTTTAGAAAAGTGTGAAAGTATGTTACAACACTTTACAACACTTAAGTAAGGTACCATTTGAATCATTTTAGTTCATAAGGGCACAAGACCTAATGTGAATGTGTTATTCACATTGCAACATTAAACCAAGGCCATATTAAGCCAAAATCACAAGGAGGGCCTGAACAAGTCAGAAAAAGTAGAAGGATTACTTTTTTGATGAATCCATCTAGCCCCCACTTTAATGAGAGGATGAACTTGCTTCAAACTCACACTAAAGTAGACAAACACGCACCAGGAGGGGTTACAATGAACCAATGCTAGCAAGACGGGACAAAAATGATCAAGAGGGGTGATCAAGCCCCCAAGATTAAGATCCCATGACAAACCAAACATAAGCACAAAGAAACACACATGGAAATGATATAAAGAACAATGATAAGGCCAATCATACACTCCCAAAGATGAAAAAGGGAAAAAGAAAAGGAAAGAAATAATCGAATCAAGTTTTGAATTTTTGTCTAGCACAATGTAGATCAAATTTAGGCTATTTTTTAGGAAAACATATACTCAATTTGAGGCGATGGTAGTCCTGGATAACGACTAGGTGAGAAGTCTTAAGAGGTTAGAAACATATAGTCATTGTTGGTATGCTCTCACAGATATGCAAGTGGCTATGGGGAAATTCATGTCTCAAATTGGGCTTCCCGCTCAACCATACCAAAGTTATACCTCCTGATAACTTTAATAAGGTGCCACAAAAAACAAATGATTTTTTAGCTTCATGAGACAAGAAATTTTTTGTATGGTTGGAGCTCATGAAAAAATGCAATGGCACGACAAGAATGCAAGATGTGTTATACAAGGTGGTAATATAACAAAAACTGAAAAGTGAAAAATGCAAGGGATACATTCAAAGGAGTCTTGATTAGTTCATGCGAGGTCTTTAACTTAGGGAACATTGTGCCTAATGTCTCCAAGAGAGGACCAATCAAAGAATATAAAATTCACAACTTAGTGGATGCACTGCATCGCATCGAGCCACTAAGAGGAACATAATATGCTAAGAGAGATCATGCTAATGAAGGACATCATACCCAATGTCATCCACAAAGTGACAAATGAATCGTACGAAGTAAGAATCCTGTACTAAGAACCATGAAAAGGAAAATGCAAAAGAATAATGCAAATGTATATGCCCACTTTAAAAAGGAATTGCTAACACCATACTATGAGAAATTACTTTAAAGTAGCCAATGAAAATCACAAACAAGAAAGAAGACATGAGAGACAACTTGGAAACCCCTATGCCAAGTCATATGCTTCCATGTAAACTTACATCATGCGAGAGAAAAAGAAAGAAAAATGGTTGCCCCCAAAATGAAAACAATAAACACATAAGGGATCTATGGAATTGGGGCCAATATGTTCTTTGCTGCAATGGGTTTTCTAGAGAGCCTGTAACTATCATCATCCCCCAAATACACATAGAACTACAAGAATAACACAAAGAGAGAAAAAAAAATATTTTTTTTTGGGTCAACATGGAAGAGACATAGCATGCCTCGATGCCTTGCCTCAACCCCAAAAGGAAAGCACAAGAAAAATGAAAAAGAAAAGGTGAGAGAAAAAGGAAAAGATTTTGGGTCAACACGAAGGAGACATGAATGTCTCGATGCCTCGTTTCATCCCCAAGAGGAAAACACAAGAAAAAGAAAAAGATAAAATGAAAAGGAAAAGAAAAAGAAAGTCTTTTGGGTCAACATGAAGGAGACATGAATGTCTCAATTCCTTGTGTCATCCCAAAAAGGAAAACACAAGAAAATGATAAAGATAAAATGAAAAGGAAAAAAAAAGAAAGCCTTTTGGGTCAACATGAAGGAGATATGAATGTCTCAATTCCATGCATCATTCACAAAAGGAAAACACAAGAAAAAGATAAAGATAAAAAATTGAAAGTGATGCATGACATAGGGAAGAATGAAAGTACAAATAGAGGAATGTCACAAAGAAAATGAACATCAAATAGAACATCACAGGGGATCAGATTACGCACATGCAATCACACAAAAGAGAATGAAAAATGAAAAGAAAATGCAAAATATTAGAAAGGAAAATGTGAGTTAGCCTATGAGGAAGTCATCGACATCCTAATATTAGTCTATATAAGAGGAAGGTGAAAGACAAACCAAAGGGACAATGAAAAATGCATTACTAGGACAAGGCTAGCAATTTCTTGCCCCCACTAAGTGCGAGAGAAGAATGAGCTGAGGTAGGTGATTGGAAAGGTCATGTAATAGTGAGAAATGTAACATTCTATAGCTATTACATGAAAAAGAGTAGGAGTGTATGTTATGGAATGAATGGATAGCAATTATTACCGTCAAAGTGATACTTGCTCAATATTTCTTTCAATGCACAACACTCGTCAGTACTATGTCCAAGAACTCAATGATGTGAAAAATATGGAACTTTTGCATCTTTAAGATATAGCACAAGTTGGTTCATAGGTGGTAATAATACTAATCCTTGGTTGAGAAGAATTTGTAATTTTCTTTCACTTTCAGGTGGTGGGCAAGGATACTTTGGTTTTTCTAGCTTGTAAAGCCTCTTGTGCTTGCTAGATTCACCCTTCTCTATAATTGGACGAGGACCTGAAGTGATCCTCATCCTTTTCATTGTTATTAATCAAGGGTTGCTCTCTAGGAAGGAGGACATTCATATCAGGATGGGAATCAAAGATCACCATACCATCATCATGAAGCCTTAGATATTCTCTAGGAGGCTTGTTTTTATGAGAGGGATCTTGGTAGCCCAACCCCTTTGTGTTTTCATCCATTGGTGTTTGCTCTAGAATTTTATGAATTTCATGTTCACTTGTTGTATCACATCCTAGTTGTTGGAAATTGTGAAGCCTTTTCCATAGATTCCTTCAAGGTTGATGGGAGTATTTGTTACTTTATTATCATAAAATGGTTGAGAGTTTGCTTGTTTAGAGAAACTAGGTTCACCTATTCTAGGGAACTTAGGTTCAACTTTTGTTTTAGTTTCATGACGTAAGTAACCAAACATATTAAGAGGTGGTATTGTAGGAGGATTTGGTTGGTTCATGGATGGATGAAAGGATGCATTATCTTAAAGGTTATCAAGGCAATCATTCAGGAATCTATTCATGTTGTCATCATCTTCTCCAATGATGTCAACATCATGAGGAGGACATGCATTAGGAGTTGATTGGGCATGAGTGAGTTCAATTTCATTAGGGTCATTGCCAAAGGTACAACTTGGCATATCTACTAAGGAATTTAATGACATCCAAATCTTATTAAAATAAATATCCATGATGAAAATTTTAGATTCTAAACTATGCAATTTTGATTTTAGATAATGCAATGAATGGAATGAAATAAAAAATTTTCTAAGTGAGATAGAAAATAACAACAACAAACAAAAATTCAGAAAATGAACTATAAATGAGACAAAATGTAGTGAAAAATATCCAAAGGGATTGATTCACACAAGGTGGTGAATGAGTTTAGGTGCTAATTTTTTTGAAAATTTTAGAATTTTTAAATGGATTTTTATGCTTTTTAATGTTCTTTGATACAAGTATGGAATGAAAATGCATATTTTTACTATTTTTCAATGAAATAAAGTGCAATAATGCAAGCTAAATGAGCTTTACACTAATGCAAATTTTAAAACCCTAGAATGCAAATTAACTGATGCAAAATGAAAAATGCAATGCAATGCTAATGCAAGCTAAATCTAGGATGTAAATGCACTCCAAATCAGAATTAGGATTTCCTAAATGCAGGTTCACCAAGATGGAACCTCTAAAAATGGGTTTATTATTTTTTGGTATGGAAAATGAGGTCTATGTGGGGAAGGTTCCACCCAAGGATAACCCTCGATATTTCAATGAAATGGAGATTTAAATCTAATAATAGGTTTGACCTAGCAATTGAATATAACAAAAAGGGGTTTGCCACCAGGTGTAAACTTGGAAAAGACAATATGATGGAAAACACAGTGTGATATACAAAATGACCTAAAAATGCAAGTAAAATGTAACAAAAAATTGTAAAACTAGAAATGTGCACCTGGGAAACTATAGAAGGCAGAATAAAGGTCTAGGATTTTGAAAAATCCACTCTTGATGCTAACTAGGACTCATACACCAAGCTGGGTGAATCAATCTAGTTTCAAGTAAATTGTTCTAGAATAGGTTTCAGACAAATGGGTACTTAGATATGCAAAAAATCTCTAAGAGATAGGTATAGTGGGACTTATTCGGCAATAGTGGAAAATAAGTCCAGTTCTGAATTTCTAGAAATTCAAAGATGGATTTTTTAGCTCCTAGTCTTCTTTTTGACTCTTGATTCAGATCTGAGTCTAAAATTGCAAAATTCAACCCATAAACCTTCTCTAAGATTCTCCAAGGCTTGCTTGCAACTTTGACAACTTCATAACAACTTTTCCAATCTTTCTCCTTGATAAATCTGCAACCTAGACTTGTAAATCACATGTAAAGAGAGGGGAAAATGTTGTGGGATTAGTGAATAGGGTTTTTCCTTGGTCAAACCCCTTATTGGTAATTAAACCCTTGAATTGAAATGAAATAGAATAGAGAATTATGAATCAACAAATAATGATGTTGTAACTCACCAAAAAATTGTAATAAAGTGTTGCAAACATGTAAATGATGGCTCCAATGGATGAGGCCTTGGAATCTTGCTTGATGTTGATGCAATGCTTGCTTGAATCACACAATCCTACACCACAATTGTTAGATCTAAAACAACATGATGCAAACAATATTTGACATGATGAAAGACACTTGAAGAATGCTCTTGATTGTTTGACAATATGCTCTTCAAATTCCTTGAATTCTCTTATGAATGCTCAAATTTTCTTGTGAACTATATGCATGAATTATTGAATGCTTGATTATATAGGTTTAAATGAGAGAAATAACCTTGTATTTATAATCAATTATTTAATAATTCTCAAAATTACAACACTAAAGGATAACCTTATAACTTGGAGAATAAAAACCCACCAAAAATTTAAGTTAAATTTCAATTTCGAGTTAAAGGGGACTCATTCACCACCCTAGGTGAATGGGTCTTTCCTAAGGGGACTCATTCACCCATAATGGTGAATGAATCCTACCTTAGGAATTTGAGGTGGGTTTTGGGATTTTGATTATTTAAATGATATTTGTTGGAATTATTCTCATAAATACACATAAATAAGGCTTGTGGATGCAAAATGGGGCCAACTAAAGTATAAGAAAGCCCAATTATTAATGAAAAACCTAGGAAAGTGTGAAAGTGTGTTACAAAACTTTACAACACTTTGAAATAAGGCTTGTAAATGATGAAAAGAGGTTATTTTATTAAAAAGACCTTAGAAAAGTGTGAAAGTATGTTGCAAAACTTAACAACACTTAAGTAAGCTACCATTTGAATCATTTTAGGTCACAATGCCCCAATACCTAATGAAAATGTGTTATTGGCATTGCAACATTAAATCAAGGCCATATAAAGCCAAAATCACAAGGAGGGCCCGAACAAGTTAGAAAAATTAGAAGGGTTATTTTTTTGGTGACTCCAGTTCATATTAATCTTCAAGGAAATGGTTCAATACAATAATCCTCTCTACAATCATGTAGCACTTTGTCATCCTAACAACATATAAAGAACTCATAATAAACCACCATCTCAAGGCTCTAATATATAAATTTTTTTTGGAGATAATACCACAAATTGTAGCCCAAAACAACAAGCAAAGCCACCAGGTTAAACTCACAACCCCCTTACTAGACAACCCATAAACATGGATGCAACCACTAAAAAATTGTGCATTTTCCCTTACTTAATTTGGGAATAATTAATGATAAATTTGACCTAATTTTGCCTTGATCTAGTGTTGTGAGTTGTTCTACACTTCCACATTAGGTTTTGGGCCCTTTTTAAGTTAAAATAACCTAACTCCAAGTCCTAATTTAATGTTGTAAAATGTATTTAATTACATCTTCACATTAAATTTGGGAAGCTTGTAAATAAAGTGGACCTAATCTAGTGTTGTAATGTGTTTTACACATTCACATGGCATTTAGGGACCTTTTAAGCTAAATAGACTCATTTTTTCCTTAATTTAGTATTGTAGAGTGTATTTATGTACACTTTCACATTGGATTTTTGGTTCTATTGCATTTATAACCTTTATATCATCAATACTAGGACCTTATGACCCCACTCCCTGATGCTTTAGCATGGAAAATAGCCCCTATGGGACCCATTTCGCCCGTTGCATGAATGAGTCCCATATAGGTTGAACTCATTGACCTAGTATAGTGAATGACTCCCATTTGACCTATTTTAAGGATTTGAATGGGAAAAGTGGGGTTTTAATCCAAATTTATCCTATGTCAGCCTTAGGGATCAAATTAACAATCATGTGAGTGGATTGCATGTATAAGAAAGATTTCAAATCATCATTTCACATAATATCCAAGAAACATCAATCCTATATTTTATCAAGTCAAGCAAGAAATATTTAAGAATTTCAAGTCTTCCCAAGGTCATCACTTGACAACTTCCAAGATCATTTCCAAGGCATCAAAGAGCAAGATTCTTCATCAATTATTGCAACACTTCAAGATCCATCATCATGGCAAAATTCTAATTCCATTAATTCATGTTTATACTTCATTGTATTATGTCATGATTTTGGTTTAATTACCTACTAAGGGTTTTGACCAAGGGAAACCTCTATTCCCTAACAATCAACATTTTCCCTCTATTTCTTTGTGTGATTTCATATCTCTAGGTGATTTGAAGACTTGAAGATCATTGAAGGATATGTTACAAGGTTGTCTAAATTTCCTCCCCAATTTCTAGGTCATCATCTTTACAAAAAGTCATCCACAACCCCGTAATTAGAGTTTCAGATCTAGATATTTTGAGGTACAAATTGAGAAGACCAAGAAGAGAAAATTCAGACTTTGGATTTCCAAAAAATTCAAACTAGACTCATTCACCACAAGTGGAGAATGAGTCACACTTTGGGTGTTTTTCAACAATTTTTGTAGATTTGGATACCCATTTTCCCAAAACCTGCTTCTATGCATAAATCTAAAACTAGGACTGATTCAGCTAGAATGGTGAATGAGTCCCACTAGGTTTAAAAATCAGAATTTTCAAGCTTTCAGAGCTCCATTCCATCTCCACCAAGTTTCCAGGTGCACACTTTTAGTTTTACAACTTTATTTTTTGTTTCATTTGCATTTCTAGGTCATTTTGCATATCACACTATGTATTCCAATTCATTGTATTTTCCAAGTTTCAACTTGGTGGTGAACCCCTCTTGCTATTTGAAATCATATCCTAGGATACCTTATTGATATATCTCTATCTCCATTCTTTATTAGATTCAAATCTATAAGGTGTCCTTGAGTGTAGCAAGTGTGAAATCAGATCCCTATCCTTGTGTTTATGCCTCAAGTGTGGGGAGCATCCATTTCCATTGACCAAATTTTGGTGAACTTTCATTTATAATACCTTTTTTTCTTATTTAGAATTCATCATCATCCTAGATCTACCATGCATTAACTTTGCATTAGGGTTTGCATTAGTTAATTGGCATCTAGTGTTTCCACATTTTTTGCATTAGTGGAAGTGCATATAGGTTGCATTATTGCATCTCAAATCATTGAAAAACATCTAAAAAATTCATTTAAATTTAGTATTCACATCATACAATTCATAAAAATTGTGAAAATCCATTGAAAATTCTTGAAAAGTTAAAAAAAAATCCTTACTGGGACTCATTTGTCACCTTGGGTGAATCAGTCCTAGAATAGATTTAAAATAGCCTTCTAAAACATTAAAAACCTTATTAAATTACACTTCTATTTGCTGCCATTAACTATCTGTTTCAATTGGAGTTTCTATTACATGCATTTCATTAAATCTAGCTTAATTTGGTCCATTTCATGCATTTCTTAATTTCAAATTTCCATTTTCACATTGTTATATAGCATAATCAATCATTTTTCATCTTCAAAATCTAAAAAAATGCATTACTCTTTTGCATGTTTTCTTTAGAATTATTGATTTTCAAGCTTGTAGAACAATAATCACATCATGTTTTCATTTAAAAAGGCTATAGTTATCATACTTCATGTTCTATTTTCTAATCTTGTTGAATGTTGCAAGAAAGCTTTGGTAAGTGCATATGAATATGAAGTCCTTTCCCCTCTCTTTTTGTTTGTCATTGATCCCTCTCCTAGTATTCCTTCTAGGAGGGAGTTTATTCTAGTGAAAGAAACTTTGGGTAATCATGACAATCACATTTTTTCTCCTAATATCTCTTCTACTTGTGAAGAAGATATTGTAGCGTCAGAAGAACTAATCGATGATAGTTTTGAGAACCCAAGTTGTTTCACTCCTCTTACCTCTCCTATTAGGCAATTCATTACTAAAAAATAGGACATAGCAATAATTAATCATGTTGATAACAAAAGACAAAAAGAGACCATTGAAACCTACCTACATTCAACTCCCAACATCTTTTCCTCTTGTGGTGATGATGAGGATATGTTGGTGTTAGATGAGAAAATATTTAAGATCTATGATAATCCTCTTTATGATCCTTCCCCTACTTATTCTATTTTGGAAGACATTATGGGACAAAGGAGTGAAAATTTGGACAATCTTGACAAGAAAACTTGCTCTTCTCTTAGTATCTCCCCTATTGGTGATGAGGATACTTTGATGTTAGAGAAAACAACCGATGAAATTCATGAGAATCCTATGGAACAAGACAATAACATCATTGATGAACAAGAAAATCCATCCATCGATCATTCCCCTACTTGCGATGAAGTCATTTTAGAAGAACCAAGATTTGAACATTTAGTTTGTAGTTCTCCTAAAATCTCTCTTCCTAGGGAGTATATCAGGATGCAAGAAAATATGAACATTGACACATACAATGAGACTTACTTAGGTGAAGTGACATTAGACTCCTCTTCACTAAGAGATCATGCAAAAAATTCAAGATTCTTGAGGTGATGACAACACACATGGGATCTCCTTTAATTAGTGAGCTTCCTAAGTCTCCTCCCATTAGAGATTCACATAAACAATTTATAAGAGATTTATTTAAATCTATGATGCAATCTAACAATTTTTTGTAGCAACCAAGATATAACATAGTTTCCCAAACATGTAGGGGACCACAAATATCTCCCACAACATCATCATTACCTCAACATATTTTTCCAGGTGCTCCTTGATCACCTTTTTATAATATAGTTGAATATCTTAAGAAGACACCTACTAACATATCAATATGCCAACTTATTCAACTATCACCTACATACAAGTGCTTATTTCAAGAACTATTACAAATAAAGTAGGAGGAGATCCAAGCTTCTATGAAGTCAAACAATGTAACCTCCTCATTTAATCCCACCAAAGTCAAACAATCAGAAATCACATTCCCTAAACATGAATTACCCTCACTCAAGATTAAAAACAAAAATGAAGCCTTGATGATAAAGGTGATTATTAATGAAACTATAGTTAGGCAAACTCTCATAGATAATGGAGAAAAAATTAATTTTTGTAGCATTGACCTCATAGAAAAAAATTGGCATGGAAGAAAAGCTCATTCAACTTAATGATGCTCATATTTCTGGCTTTGACAATGTTAATAGGAAACCACTAGGGATGATCACATTACCTATTGAGGTCAGACTTGTAGTGTTTCCTACCCATATCCATCGCATGCCAGGACCTCTCGCATATGATATTCTCCTAGGGAGACCATGGATTCACGCTATGAATGGAGTCCCCTCTACTCTCCATTGTACAATGAAATTTGAATAAAACAACAAGGTATAAACGATTGATGTAGATGAACGAAGCTATGAATCATATGATCACAACATGTATAGCTCCTCTAATACTTCCATCCCAAGATCAAAAGTTGAGCCTATATAAGTTGATGTTAATCATTCACCTACAACAAAAATATTTAGTGATAATTGGGGGCCATTATATTTTATGCCTCATTTCAATAAAGCATCCAAAACCTCACCCTCAACATCCAAAGAGTCATATACAAATGAATCCTTTTTAGAAACAAGTTCTAATGATGATTGGGGTTTTATATCTCCCTTTATAGGGGAGTCAAAAATATCACAACTTAAACCAAAACAATCTTGTGTTTCATATGGTCAACTTGGTTCTACGTAAACAACATTAACCCATGATAGAAAATGGGGGCTACCTAACTTCCATCCCTCATGAGGGGATGATCCAATACTTTAAAAAGGATTTGTGTTCTCATGAAGAAACCAATCCTTCTCAAAAACAAAAACCCCCTTCATTTGAATTGAAATATTGTTATGATATTGCACACAATATCTCTCCCACACATGGATACAATGAACACACAAAGCAAACCAACATATCATACTCTTTCAATAAATATCTAGGGTTACCTCCCTTATCTCCATTCTCATCTAAAGTCTTATCATTTAGTGTATGTATGACATCTTGCACAAATCAAGGAACATATTCTACTACTGATCGAGAAAGAATTTTTTCAAGACTCCTACATCATTTGATAACTCTCCCTAAAAAAAATTGAAAGAAATTTTACTACAAGAATTTAGTTAGCACATATATCATAGAGTTCATGTTCTTTCTACTAACGAATGTAAGGATTTAAATAAAAAAGTTCAACATCTCAAGGAGTGTGGTGCTCTTCCTTGTGTTGAGGCACCTAATTCCTCTAACTGATACTTATTTCCATCCTATTGGACTCACACTTGTCCTATACTAAATGGGGGAAAGGAGTTAGTTAGCCTTGTCCTCGTATGTCACTTGTTGTTGGCTCTTTTGGCTAGATCACCTTTCATGAACATATAAGAGAAAGCTTGGGATGTGAACGGAATTCCTTAAGTTGGATTGCATGTGACATAGTTATTCATGATGTAGCTTATGTGAAACATATGACTTGGCATAGAGCTTTCCAAATAAGCTCTCATGTCTTCTTCTACAATAAAGCAATTGCTCATAGTAATGGTGCTAGAAATCGCTTTAAAGTGGGGGCATACATCGACACTCATGTTTCACTACATGATTTTTCTTTCTTCTTGTGACACGTCCTTTTCCTGGTGGTGTCATTGAGATTTATTTCCTCCAAGAGTGTGATATTTCTTTGACTTGTCCTCTCTTGGAAACATTAGGCACAATGTTCCCTTAGAAGTGACCTTGTACGAACTAAGCAAAATCCCTTTGAACATACCTTACACTATTTTGGAATTTAAAACAATTGTTATATGAAAACCTTGCATAAAAAAACTTGCATTCTTGTGGAGCCATGCTGTTGTTCATGAGCTCCAAAAATACAAAATTTTTATTGCCTCACGAAGCTCAAAAATCATTTTTGTGTGGCACCTTGTCAAAGTTATTAGGAGGTATAAATTTCCCCAATTTGAGGCATATTTTTATCAAAAACTTGACAAAGTCAACATAAAAGCATAAATTTTCTACTCCTCGGCAATTTAGCATGGAAAATAGCCCCTTGTGGGACCCATTTTCCATGTTGGATTAATGAGTCCCATCCAGGTGGGACTCATTGTCCTAGGATGGCAAATGAGTCGCATTTGGCTTATTTTTAAGGCTTTGAGCAGGAAAAGTGGGTTTTTAATTCAAATTTCTCCTATGTTGACCTTGGGGATCTAATTAATGATCATGTGAATGGATTTCCTATCTAAGAAAGCTTTCAAATCCTCATTTCATAGTCTTTACGAGGTCATCAAGATAACTTCCAAGATCATTTCTAAGGCATTCAAGAGCAAGATTCTTCATCAATTGTTGCAACACTTCAAGATCCATCATCATGGAAAGGTTCTAATTGTATTACTTCATTTTCATGCTTCATTATCTTATTTCATCATCTTTGTTTAATTTCCTACAAAGGGGTTTGACCAAGGCAAACCCCTATTCCCTAACAATCAACATTTTCCCTCTCTTTATTTGTGTGATTGAAAATATAGGTGCTCTGAAGACTTGAAGTTCATTGAAGGATAGGTTACAAGGTTGTTGAAATTTCCTTCCCAATTGCTAAGTCAACATCTTCACAAAAAGTCATCCACAACCCCATAATCAGAGTTTCAAATCTGGACACCTTAAGATACATATTGAGTAGACCAAGAAGAGTAGATGTAGACTTTCAATTTCTAGAAAATTCAAACTAGACTCATTTGCCACAAGTGGTGAATGAGTCCCACTATGGGTTTTTTTTAAAGATTCTTGCAAATTTGAATACCCATTTGCGTGTAACTAGATTTTGTGTAGAAATCCAAAACTAGGATTGATTCACCTAGAATGATGAATGAGTCCCACTAGGTTTAAAAATCAGCATTTTTAGGATTCCAGAGCTTCATTACATCTCGAGCAAGTTTACAGGTGCAGACTTTCAGTTTTACAACTTTATGTATTGTTTCATTTGCATTTCTAGGCCATTTTGCATATCACATTGTGTTTTCCAATTCATTATCTTTTCCAAGTTCCAATTTGGTGGTCAACCCCTCTTGCAACCTAAAATCATATCCTAGGATACCTTATTGATAAATCTCTATCTCCATTCTTTATTGGATTGAGATCTCCAAGGTGTCCTTGAGTGTAGCAAGTGTGAAATTGGATCCCTATCCTTGTGTATATGCCTCAAGGGTGGGGAGAATCGATCTCCATTTATTACAATGGAATAAAATATTAAATTCTCGTATGGACTTCACATTGGTGCCTAACTCGTAGCCAATAGGAATTCGTCAAACCCAAGTGCTCTACAACTCTCTGATGGCTTCGATGGCTACATGCAAGATCATGCACCAACATGCACACATGGGTACCCAACCATGCATGAGCATGTAAAACATGCCAAGACATGAACACTCAAGTAGCCCCAACCAAGAAATTTTGATTCCCAAGAGGAATATTCTCTCAAGATGATTAGTAATCACCACCATAATGGGTCCACCACTTTCAATACAACTAAAATTTATCATATGAAAATAATCAATAAATATTTTTTCCTACATTTCCCCTAGAATACTTTCCAAAGAGTATGGAGACACATAAATCAACTTAGGATAGCAATTTGAATGTCACCCATCCTAACATTCTCCCTATGGACAAATATTTTGGCACCCTAATGCTCTCTAACACTTCTAGGGTTTTTCACCTAAAAGGAGAGAGATAGGCAAAAATGGGCAATGTCCTCATTCAAGATTAATGGAAAGATGGATGGAATGTCTAACTTATAATGTCTAAGTGCAATAAACTGAAAGAAAGATGACTTGTTGATGCTAAATATAAGAAATATAAAGCACTGGAAAACACATTGTGATATGCAAACATGTGATAAATGACCTACAAATAGCCATGAAACAAAAAAAAAGATATAAAACTAAATGTGTGCACCTAGAGGATGGAATGGGGATCTGGAATCCTAAAAAAATGACTAAAAATGTTGACTGGGACACTTACACCAGTCTAGGCAACGTAGTCCCAATTTTGGGAAAATTACTCAGAAACCCATTTCGACCAAATGGGTATCCAAATCTGCAAAAATATCCAAAATAATAGGTTTAGAGGGACTAAGCTACCACTACTAGCATCTTAGTCCACTTCTGAATTTTTGAAAATTTGGAAATGGAAATGAAAGCCCGTGGTCTACACTCTGGTTTCTGTTGATGGTGTTTTTATGCACTTCTCAACACAGACAGTGCGTAGGTGCACTACCTCTCTTGAAAGACAATCTCCCACAATCAAGTTGTAGAACACTATCCCAAGGTCTCTCGGATGTCAGGTCATGACAGTACTTAGATACCTCAGTAGTTTGATGTGATTTGCTGGAATCACAAGGCGGTCTTACAGAAATACGAAGTATGGGCATAAAACATGAAGTTGGATCTTCGAAAAGGAGTTTTTAATATGTAAGCAGTTATGTCTCGGCTGTAGGTTCAAATAGCAGTCTCAAACTTCGTCTAATTGTTAGATTTTGCTTTATAATGTGCAATGAACCTTGGTATTGTTCAGTTTCTAAATAAAGTAAAAAAGAGCGAAGGGGAAGAAAAGTTCCTAAGCCTAAAGCTTGCTGCGAACAGTGATAATGGAGTCCCTGCAATGGACAATTCCTTCAAAACAATATCCCACTTAACCAGGGATTTCACAGTATCATGGAAATTGTGCAATCTTCTAAGGGCTGCAGATTTTTATCCTTCATCCACCACATACATGCATGAATTAAAGATAAGTGTTTGGGGCAGCTTAAATTAGGTCCAGGCTAACTTTGCAAAGCTATTTACCTTCAGCAAACAGCAAAAAGTATGGACTAAGGGATCATCAACAAAGCAGGAATTTTTATGGATAGCCAACAACATTCCTAAGATTATCCAAATAACATGAACAGCTAACTAAACAGCAAAGAGATCTAAGCTAACATCTAATATTGGAGAAGTGAATCAATAGACATGAGAGAAAACAAAGAAATGCACCAAGTCAATGCTATTTCTCATAAATTTCAGCAGCATGCCTTTACAACAACTCAACTCTCTCTTTGCAAATGAGAGGAGTGTTCTATTTATAGTTTTTCAAAAGTCAAATGAATGGCCAAGATTCATTACAATTGTGTGGCCATGATTCATTACAAAATAGGGTTTCGCCTACCCCCAAATAGATTTACAATTAAAAAACATCTTTTGTATTTTCCCTATTTCGTCATCTAGTGGATGACACTATTTACATTTCGTCCTGTAGCTGATTGCTGTTTCTTTGGCTGTAGCTACCTTTCTGGGAGGTCTTCTTCCTTGGCTGGGCTGTTTGGTTGCTCCTCGGAGGCTGCATGTTCAATATGCTTGAGGATTATGGCCTGGAGCTTGTCTACCTCGAGGACCTTGCATCTCAACGCCTCGTAGCTCTATTCCTTGGCATTCTCTTCCAGCCGCTTCCAATCCTCATCATACTTTGAGCCCTGATCTCTGAAGAGCTCTGATCTATCGAAGGCATGGGTAGCGAAACTCAAGAAGTCCGTTGTGATATCTCCGACAGTCCCGTCCTTCATCCTTTCCTCAAAATATGACCTAACCTTCTCTGCATCCAACTGCACCGTGGGCATATCATGGCCTGTTACCATCTTGAGGTACTCGGCGCATTCCGCTCGGATTTTCTTGATCCATGCAATATCTGGATCCACCCTGCCCTGGATCTGCTCCATCCTCTCTTTACGGTTGATGAGGTCCCTGCGCCATATGTCAACCAACCAGTGATCCTCCTTCTTCAATTCTAGCCTTTCTTCCCACGTGCTTTCTGGCATTTGAAGGATGGCCTCAACCTTCAGGAAGGTAGAGTCGTAGATCGCAGGGAAGCTGGTGCAGAGCTTCTTCGTGCTTTCCAAGGACCGAACTAAGTCTAGGAACTTGTTGATTATCTGCACAGCCAAGCCGATCCCTATGTTTTCGACCTTGGCAACCTGCTGGAACCAGTCCTCCGTGGTCTTCTCTAAGTTTTTCCTTCTTTCCAGCTTATCTATCTGCTCCTTGGAGAGTAGCTGTGGTGTGGCCGTCGAGGTAGTGGGGAGGTCGTCTATTGAAGACCACTGCTGGATGTAGTCAGTTAGGGCAGCAACCTGCGCCTTAAGCTCGTCCTTGGTAACCTTGTCTTGTTTAATCAGGTGCACTACTGTGGCAACTGACTCCTCCAGATGTCCGACCTTTTGTTCCCTGGTTGCTGTCCCTAAGTTGACCGTGGGGATATTGTAGCTTACTCTGGCTTGGCCAACAGTTGGCGTCGCTATTTGTGCAGCCCAGGAGCCAGAAGCGTCCATGGTTATCCTGGAATGGACCTTAGGCTTCTTCTCCTTCTTTGTTGTGGCTAGAGATCGAGCCAAGATGGCTTCCAACCTCGACCTTGGGTCGCTCAGGACAGGAGTAGCCTTTTCAAGTTGTTTTTCCAGCCAGTTAGGCATGGCGGATTTATCCTCGGATGTATCATGGCTGCCTTCACCCGTCTCAGCCAGAGGCAAGACTTCTACTTCCTTCTGCCTTTCAAGCTCTTCTTTTTCCCTGGCAACATCCCCCTCCTTGTCAGAGTCTGGATAAAGTACGAGGTGTTTAATGGGTGCCTCGGTGGTCAGTACCTGAATGGGATCCTGTTCTTTGGCTGCCCCTTCTCCTTTCTTCTCTTCAGCGGCCTCGGGTTCTGGAATCTTCACCATGTGGGTCTCAGCCTCAATGATATCCCTTTTTGATTGCTCCTCTTGCGGCTGCCCCTGCTCACCACGCAGCGACCGTTCTGTCTCCTCCCCAACATTTTTAGGTTGCTAAGCCAACTCTTCTTCCTCGTCCTCAGAGAAGACCCGAATAACTTCCTTGGCATCCGAGCCATCCTCTCCGTCCCCGCCCTCAGAAGAGCCTGTCTATTCTTCCTCGTAGGCCACCTTTTCGATGGTTCTATGCCCAAATTCAGGTTGCTCATAATAATCATCGGCCTCCTCTTCGACAGGCTTGGAAGCCTCCCGTTCCAGTTCATCCATCTCCTTGGAAATCTGCATTGTGGCCTCCATGGCCGCTGGACCTGTTGGTGGTTGCGAAGGCTGAGATGTTGCAAGGGCCTGGGCCAGGGCTGCTTGGAGAGCGGGGTCCATTAGGAGTTGCGAGAGCTCAGGAGGAAGACTCTGCAGGTGCCGTGTAATGGCCTCGGGCATGCTAGAAAGGGGAAGAGGCGATGGTATCATTGCCAGAGGCATGGAGGTGATGGGGGACATGGGGGCAGCAGAGGAAGGGGACATAGTCATGCTCGAGGAAGAGTCGATATTGATTATGGACCCGGCCGGGGGCGAAGAAGCAAGGTGGACAGAAATGTCCACCGCCGATGGAGATGAGGCGATTGCGGCCTGAGAGGCGAGCAACGCACCAGTTGAGGGAGGAAGGAGCAAGGGGGGCTGCGTCTCTATTATAGTCATTGTCTGCTTGAGTCTTTTGGGGGATGAACCTCCCGTGCCCCTTGCTATTTGCTCTTTGGGGTCCGCAGACTGTGTTGTTTCTGCTTCTTTCCTCTTCTGGGACCTGGTGATAGGGGGAGACTTGGAAGTCTCACCAGCTGATGGGGAGGCGGCAACGTTCTCCGTGGCGCTTGGCTCACTTTTGAGAGCTTCATATGTTAGGGTCACCCCCTGTCATTTCAATTGTGCCACCTGCCCATCAACCCACTCCTTTGTGCGAGCTATGATTGGCTGCGTGATGGTATCTAGGTCCTCGACCTCTTGCTCATCCCAGTCGATGGAGGGGATTGCCAGGTTGGCAACCGCAGGGTACCTCAGGTGCACAAGGGTGGATTCATCCTCTTCAAGCTGATCAGGTACTGGAAATAGCTGCACCCTCTTCAAAAATTGTATTTTCATCTGTATGTAGTGTCTCTTGGGAACCTCCTTATCATCACTACAATCTGCCCATAAATCTTCAACATGGTACTGCTGGGCGTATGCCAGTCCTAGCGCCTTCCTTACGTGGCCGTGGGGGTCCATTTGTGGGCGAGTCGTGTACCATTCAAAGTTATACTCTTTGAGTTCCTTTTCCGAGTTGCCGGAGCATTGAGATGTTTGCAATCAATAGAGGCCTCGGCCGAGGGTCATGGGATAAGGAATCCCTACTACGTGTTTTTGGCTGAAGACTGCTTGAATATGTTGGAGCTGCCGGGAAAGCTCCAGGAGGATGATCCGGTCGTTCGGGTATCTTGGCAGCCTGTTCGGCCGTTCCGTGAATCACTGGGCACGGATGTAGGTGAACTTAGGGAACTGAATGTATAAGAAGGCATACTCCTTCAGGAGTGCCCTGGCACTGTGAGACACCCTTCTCTCGAAGTCCCCGGCCACCAATCTGATAATGTGGCCTATGAAGGCATCATTGACCCGGCAGTACTCCTTGAAGTAGCGGTATTGTAGCTGAGGATGCCGGTCAAAAGGCTTGAGCCCTCATTTGTGATCCCCCTCCGGCGCCGTGAAGAGTCCACTATACTGTCTCTGACCTGCCAAGGAGTACACCAGGTACAAGGTCATGTAGAACTTGTTACTTTTCTTGACATTCACGAACTGCTCATGGAAGCAGTTGCTGATAATACTCCCCCAATCGAACGAGCTCTTGGTCTTCACGTCCTTGCCTCCCCCTATGATTTTCTCAATATAGTAAGCCATCCACTCCTGGAAGTAGGCGGCTGCTGGGAGGCCCATGACCCTGCTTAGCATGGTTACCAGGTCATGATAATCCTCGTGAAAATCGCTGCGGAACAGCTCTTGGGGGACCTTTGCTGCACTGCCCCATTTTTCCTTCAACCAGTAAATGTTGATTGACTTCTTGATGCCTAATGGATTGGCATCCCATGCTGCCTGACATTGCTCTAAAGTGGGGACGTGCATATGTGGGAATGTAGGAATGTGGAATGTTTTTGTAATTCCTTCCGGAGACATGTCGGCAAGGATATTCCCTTCTTTGTCCACGATCGTTTGCGTGTCCGTCTGGTAGGCTTCTTGGCAAGCCATTACTAGCTCAGGTGCTATCAAAGAGGGAGGGAAGTCGGCAGCTTTGGCAATTCCACTTTGGCGTATCAATCGGGCATTCTTTGTTCTAGGGTCGACCTTGACCCTCTAGGTGAACTCATCTATGTCCACCTGGCCTATATTGGTGTCTGAGATCTCCTTCCATTCAGTTGAGACATTTGACTGGATCGGCTCACCTTGAAATTGAAACTTCATTTGGTCTTTGTTGTCTTTCCCATGAGCAGCCCTTCCGGATTTCTTACCCTTGTCCTTTTCGGTAGAGGCCCCTGAAGTCCCTGTGGCCGATTCCATATATCCCGCAGGCAAGGGCAAAGTTAGCACAAGAAACACCAATAACGTTAATGTTAGTCCATTTTGTGGGTATATTATATAACTAACCATTCAAATGCATCATAAATTTAATTCTCAGATGATACCGATTTCATTTTAGGGCAATTGAGAGATCCGGGCCCGGAGGGCCGGACTTCCCTGGCAGGAATGCTGCCAGGAAAGGCAAACACGCACGAAAGCTCCCGGAGACCCCCGCTAGCCAAATTTTGATGTTCTAAGAGACCCAAGATGAAGAATGGCATTATTTAGGACGTGGGTCGAAGTCAGATTTTCAATTTGGATTGATTTGGGTCGATTTAGGGAACTCCGGGGGTTTCAGGCCGGAAGGCAGTCAGGCGAAGAAAGCCGGTGGTGGCGGACACCAGACGAAAGTTCAGAGGTGGAAGCCCGGATGCCGGAACCCGGGAAGGAAAAGGTCGGCCGTCATCAGGTTTGGTTTCATAGTTTTATACCAGACGGTATTCGGGGCACCGGGACCCGGAGGCCGGGAGGCTGCTAGCTGACGGTCGCCATGTAATTTTGATCGTTTCGAACGACGGCGGTGAGCAGACTACCGGGGCCCGGAAGATGGGACGGCATGAGGAATAGGCCACAACACTTACTTGCCAATGATTTGCACAGCGGCGGCGAAAGGGGAACCGGGATCCGGAGATTGGAAAGACGAGAGATACCGGCCGTTACAAATGAATAGGCTGCGACGGCGAAGAGGTAACCGGGGTCCGAGACACAGGGCGCCGTTGGTGGACAGCCGCCGGGGATCCCCATGAACGCACGAGTGACAACGGCGGCGAAGGATGGACCGGGACCCAGAAGACGGGCAAACGCGCCCCGACGGCCGCCGCAAGATGTTTGCTCTGGTCAAAACAGCAGCGGCGAAGTACATCCCGGAGTCCGAATGCCGGGAAGCCGGCAGGGTTCCGCCATGAGCAGCGGCGGAACCGTCACGGATTTCCGGGGATGGAACTCCAGACGGCCGGGCCCGAAGGGTCTGGGGGATGCGGAGACAGGGGATAGCCAGAAGACCCTTATGTTAAAATGGCAGAAAATTCAACGCGGCAGCCTGGGACGGGAAACCCGGAGGGCTGGGCCCGGAAGGGCTAACCTCCGCTGGCGGGGTTCATGTCTTGGATCTTGACGGCAACGGAAGGTCTCGGGCCCGGTGGCATTCTTCGCCCTGTGCGAAGAACACCCGCGACACGGACAAGTCCCGAGAGATGAAAATGGCGATTCCGATGGGGCTGCGGAAAATTTAAGGTTATGGGTTTGGTGCGCAA